>CP125978.1:50929990-51175202 GCA_030063025.1 Avena longiglumis
TTCTTGGCATCCGATTGAGCAAATGTTTCATGCCCGAAAAGAATAAAACGTAGCAGAGAATTTATTTCACTAGATACCAAACAAGCAGCGAGCTTTGGTGTGAAATTGCATAAAGTGGTTATAGCATGTGAAAATGGAATTCTCATAAGGTTATTGTGAATGTTTGTCATTAAAGTAATTGACAAAATTCTGAATAAAAATAAAAGATTTTTATTTAATGAGAGTTTGCATTAAATTTGGTGGAAATTTAATGGCAATTTGAGTGGACTTTTGAGTAGAGGGAATGTAAAGGAATTTTGTGAGTGGAGTGTCCACCCACATGAAGAGGGGAGGGAAAGGGGGCAGACCCCATGCGCCGGCCACCCCCTTGGGGTTCCCACCCTCCTCCTATAAAAGGAGCCCCCTCCTTACTTGTCTCTCACACCTCCTCGTGAAGGATCTCTCTCCCCCTCTAGAATTTATCCCCCATGGTCTCGGACTAGGGAGATACATGTTCCTAGTGGCTATTCGGCAAGAAAGGGTTGTTAGGCTTCCCACATCGCCATTGGAGCCGAGGAGGCGGAGGAGTTGCGGTGTCTTGTACGTGTGTGCGAAACCGGATGCTCGGATCACAGCCTGCTGCGGCGCTATAGGACTTCCTCTCGATCTTAGAGATGGGCAAGAGATCGTCTACATCAACCCACGAGTTGAACTCGTTTAAGCTTTGTCGTCTTCAAGGGTATGTTCTCTCACGGATATACATCCCCGCCCGTTGTTTGTATCTAGTAGATAGATCTTGGTACATAGTTCCCGCATCGTTGGAAAAATTTGTTTTCTGGCATCTTTGCGAACCCTACGATTGGTATCGAGCCGGATCTATGCGTAGATGCTTTGCCAGGTAGTACACATATGAGTATGTGGGCGATGATGATCATGTTGTTGCTCCTTTGTTGTAATTTTGGATATTGGTGGCATAGTGGATGAAAGCGGACCGGACAAACTTTACATGTCCTGCGCACATGAGACTGTTCCACGCAGCTTGACGACGTACAACTAGTTTGCATAAGTGGCTGAAAGCGGTGTGCATCTCTCCTACTATAGTCAATATCTATTTTTGCAAAGCGAGTTGTCAACACCCAATTTGGTTATCCTGCGTTGTGGTTCATGTTAAATGAAGGCAAGAATCGGTTCTATCTCCGAAAGAGAAAGCCTAAGCCACGTAAAACTTGCAATGGATAAATTAGAGGCGTCTAGTTTAGATTGTTCTTTGGGCTAGTGTTATGATATGGTAGTTATTTGTAAGTAGAAGTATGAGATGATACTCTACAACACACATAGATAATCTCCGCAGACCTTGGACTTACACATATAGGTGCTGGAGTAGTAATCATACTGAAGGGTACTATGATAGATCATATGCGGAAACCATATCATTTCACTAATAAACATGTGATGTTTGATAGAATCTTATATTGCTTGTTTAGTGCTTTGTTAGCATAATAAGATGATCCCTCTTTTAAATATCAAGATAAGAATGTGTTCTTCCTTTAGTATGCACCGATTATGTTTTTGTCGCTCCAAGACATCACGTGATGATCGGGTGTTCTTGGATCCATCATATTTCGGTGTAAAAGCAATTACACGCGCGAATACTAAGGTTCTAACTTGGCAAGCCTAGCATGTACGGATATGGCCTCGGAACACGGACGAAAGGTTAAGCATGAGTCATATAGTTGATATGATGCCCATTTGATGCTCGCCTTTGAAGTTGCACCTCACGTTGATGATGATCGGACTTGGTGTAGTGGTTGGTTCATGTAATCACCAAAAAAGCCACGAGAGATGTCGTTTTTTGAGTGGGAGTTCATTCATAATATGGATTAGTTGAATTCAATCTATCATACACTTAGTCTAAACTTTACAAATTATGTTGTAGATGGCACCACACTTTTAATTTCAATGTGTTCATGGAGAAAGAGAAACTTGCAGCGAACGGTAGCAACTTTACCGAATAGGCCATGAATTTGAGGATTCTCCTCTCTCTGCTAAAAGCAATATGTGCTAGAAGCGCCTGCTAGGCCCCACCTTTAGATAATGCCCCTAACGAGGAGAAGAATGTCTATCAGACTCGTCAGGAGGACCACAACTTAGTTCATTGCGGCATACTATATGGGCTAGAGCCGGAACTTCGAAAGCATTTCGAAAATGGCAATGCTTTTGATACAATGGGTGAGTTCAAAATGATTTTCGAACATCTTTGCCAGAGAGCTACAACGCCTGTAAAAGTTCTTAGTGCATGATGGAAGAGCACAACTCCGTTAGTGAGCATGTACTCAAGATGTCGGGTTACGCCGATAAGCTTGTGTCCTTGGGAATATCGATTCCATTGACTTAGGCATCCATCGTGTTCGCAGTCTGCCACCTAGATATAAGAGCTTAGTGATGAACTATAATATGCAAGGCATGAAGAAGTCTCTCCCCAGCTTCACAA
Organism: Avena longiglumis; assembly: GCA_030063025.1. Lineage (NCBI taxonomy): Eukaryota > Viridiplantae > Streptophyta > Magnoliopsida > Poales > Poaceae > Avena > Avena longiglumis. The sequence goes on from CP125978.1 coordinate 50,932,461, forward strand.
TGCTTAAAACTTGTAAGTTTAGATAAAAAAGGAACATCAAGTGTTGATGATCAATAGGAACACTGGTTTCAAGAAAGACAAGAAGGAAAGCGGAAGGGAAGTAGGCGGCTTAAGCTGTAGTGCCCTAAAAAACCCGAGTTGGACCTAAGTCCGATCTGAAGTGCTACTATTGTAAGGGACCGTCCACTGGAAGAAGCCCCAAGTATTTGGCGAGACAAGAAGCAAGGCAAACAAAGGTATATATGATATACATGTTATTGATGTGTACTTGACTAGTGCTCGAGTAGCACCTAGGTATTTGATACCGATTGTTGCTAATATTTTAACTTTCGAATCGAGAATCATGCGGAACAAGCGACCGCTAGCAAGCGGTGAGGTCAAGATGCGTGTCGGCAATGGATCAAGTGTTGATGTGATCGCCGTCGAAACGCTGCCTCTCCACTTGCCATCGGGATTAGTTATAAACTTGAATAATTGTTATCTGGTGCCTTCACTAAGCATGAACATTGTATCTGGATCGTGTTTGATGCGAAGTGGTTATTCATTTAAATCCGAGAACAATGGTTGTTCCATTTATATGAATGAAATCTTTTATGGTCATGCACCGATGATGAATGGTTTATTTATTTTGGATCTCGATAATAATGTTACACATATTCATAATGTTGATGCTAAAAGGATTAAACTAAATGATGATATATCCGCATATATGTGGCACTGCCCTCTAGTTCATATTGGCGTTAAACGCATGAAGAAGCTCCATTCGGATGGACTTTTGGAATCACTTGATTATGAATCATTTGATCCATGTGAGCCATGTATTATGGGCAAGATGACTAGAACGCCGTTTTCCGGTTCAATGGAGCGGCGATTTATTGGAAATCATACATTACCGATGTATGCGGTCCAATGAGTGTGTAAGACGCGGTGGATATCGTTATTTTGTTACTTTCACGGATGATTTGAGTAGATACGGTTATATACTTGATGAAACACAAATGCGAAACCTTTGAAAAGTTCAAGGAATTTCAGAATGAAGTGGAAAATCATCGTAATAGAAAGATCAAATTTCTACGGTCCGACCGTGGAGGTGATATCTAAGTCACGAGTTTAGCACTCACATGAAAGAGTGTGGAATTGTTTCACAACTCACACTGCCGAACACCACAATGAAATGGTGTACCGAATGTAATCATACTTTATTAGATATGGTTCGATCTATGATGTATCCGACGGACTTCGTTGTCAATTTGGGGCTATGCACTAGAAGCTGCATTCACTTTAAATCGGGCACCATCTAAAACCGCTGAAAAGACAGTATGAATTGTGGTTTGGAAACAAACCTAAGATGTAATTTCTTAAAGTTTGGGGATGCGATGTTTATGTGAAAAAACTTCAACCGGATAAACTCGATCCCAAACCGGAAAAATGCGTCTTCATTGGATACCCTAAGGAAACTATTGGGTATTCCTTCTATCACAGATCCGAGGGCAAGGTTTTTGTTGCCAAGAATGGATCCTTTCTAGAGAAAGAGTTTCTCGCGAAAGGTGTGAGTAGTCGGAAGGTAGAACTCGAAGAGGTTATTGAACCTTCTCTTCAAAGTATGGCGAGTAGCGCAGCGTCGGAAGTTGTTCCGGAGTTGGCTCCATCTGTTAAAGAGGGAGCTAATGATAATGATCATGAAATTCCGAAAGAGAGTACTACATAACCTCGCAGGTCAAGCAGGACGCGTGCAGCTCCCGAGCTGTACGGAAATCCTGTCATGAATTTCATGGTTGATGAAAATAATGACCCTGCGACGTATGAAGAAGCGATGATGAGCCCGGATTCCAACAAATGGTTAGAAGCCATGAAATCCGAGATGGAATCCATGTATGAAAATCAAGTTTGAAACTTGGTGGACTTACCTCACCACCGAAAGGCCGTGGAGAACAAATGGATTTTCAAAAGGAAAACTTATGCTGATGGTAATGTAACCGTCTATAAAGCTCGACTTGTCGCAAAGGGGTTTCGACAAATTCAAGGAGTTGACTACGATGAGACATTCTCTCCCGTAGCGATGCTAAAGTCGATTAGATTATGTTAGCAATTGCATATTTCGATTATGAGATATGGCGGATGGATGTCAAAATAGCGTTTCTCAATGGTAATATTGAAGAAGAGTTGTATATGATACAACCAAAGGGTTTTGTCGATCCTAAGGATGCTAACAAGGTGTGCAAGCTTCACGATCCATCTATGGATTGAAGCAAGCATCACGAAGTTGGAATCTCCGCTTTATGAGGTGATCAAAGAGTTTGGATTTGTCCAAACTTATGGAGAAGCTTGTATTTACAAGAAAGTGAGTGGGAGCAATGTGGCATTTCGATATTATATGTGGATGACATATTATTGATCGAAAATGATATAGATCTTTTAAGCGGTGTTAAAGTTATCTAAACAAATTTTCAATGAAGGACCTAGGTGAGCGTCATACATATTAGGCATAAAGATCTATAGAGATAGATCTAGGCGCCTAATAGGGCTATCATAAGTACATACCTTGATAAGATTTTAAAGAAGTTTAAAATGGAAAAATAGTAAGAAGGGGTTCTTACCTATGACACAAGGCACGACATTGAGTAAGACTCAAAGTCCCGGCCTCATGAAGAAAGAGATAATGGACAAGGTCCCTATGCTTGACCATAGGCTCTATAATGTACGCCATGCTATGTACAAGACGGATGTGGCACATGCTATTAGTTTGACTAGTAGGTACCAATCGGATCGAGGTTGAACATCGAAAGCGGTCAAGAATATCCTTAAGTACTTGCGAAGAACTAAGGATATGTTTCTTGTATCTGGAGGTGAAGAAGAGCTTGCCGCTAAGTGTTATGTCGACGCTTAGTTTTGACGCCGTCCGGATGACTCTAAGTCTCAATCCAGGTACGTATTTCTCATGAATGGCGGAGCGGTTAGTTGGAGGAGCTCCAAACAACATGTGGTGGCGGGATCAACAACGGAGGCCGAATATGTTGCTGCTTGAGCGGCTCGAGCCGGTTGGATGAAGGAGTTCATATCCGAAATAGGTGTGGTTGCAAGCGTTGGACCTAATGGTGATCTATTGTGATAACAATGGTGACATTGCTAATGCCAAAGAGCCAAGGTCTCACAAGCATTCCAAGCATATTAAGCGCGGTTTCACTCCATCCATGAGCATGTCAAGGATGGAGATAAGATTTGTAAAAGTACATACGGATCTCAATGTAGCGGATCGTTGACTAAAACTCTCCTAGAGAAAAACATGATCTACACCGTAACTCCATGGGTGTTAGATACATCACAATGTAACTAGATTATTGTCTCTAGTGTAAGTGGGAGACTGAAGGTAATATGCCCTGAGAGGCAATAATAAAATGTTTATTATGTGTATTCCAAGTATATGATAGATGTTTATTTTGCATGCTATAATTGTATTAATACGGAAGCGTTAATACATGTGTGTTTAATAAACAAATAGAAAGTTCCTAGTTATCCTCTCTCTATAAACTAGTTAGTTGATTAACAAGATGATCACGGTTTATTGATCATAGACATTGGATGTTGTTAAACGAGATCACAACATTAGTGTAATGGTGTGATGAACATTCATCAGAAGTATAGCATTACGATCAAAGTCATTGAGTTTATATTGCTATAAAAAACTACGAAGTAGTCCTAATCCTAGACCATGAGATCATGCCAATCACTAACAGGAAGAGTTTCTTGTTGACATCAAACGTCACTCGAATCGGGTGATTATAAAGATGGCTTCAAAGCTACTAAAGTGTTATCTTGAGAATCATGGATCAAGAGGAATTTGTTCATCCCGATGACGGATAGATATGCTCGGGACCTCTCGGTGATATCATATTGGTTAGCTTGCAAGCAAGTGATTTGATCACTAGAATGTTATATCACGGGAGCGAGAAAAAGAGTGCATGTCGACGAGATCAAACTAGGTATGGAGATACCGATGATCGAATCTCGGACATGTAATATATGTCGTGAAACAAAGGGATTAAGATACAAGCGTAAAAGTTTAAGCGATCATGGAAATGTCATACGTTGAATGTGGGAGTGAGGGATCTCGTGTCCACCTACGATTATTAATTGGAGAAGGGTCTCGATCATGTCCGCATTATTCGCAACCCGTGGGTGACACTTAAGGACCGGCATCCGGTTGGAGCAAATGTTTCATGCCGAAAGAATAAACAAGCTGGAATTTATTTCACTAGATACCAAAGCAGGCTGGGTGAAATTGCATAAAGTGGTTATGCATGTGAAATGGAATTCTATCAAGGGGTTATTTGTGAATGTTTGTCATTAAAGTAATTGACAAAATTCTGAATAAAAATAAAAGAGTTTTATTTAATGAGAGTTTGCGTTAAATTTGGTGGAAATTTAATGGCAATTTGAGTGGACTTTGAGTGGAGGAATTTAAAGGAATTTTGTGAGTGGAGTGTCCACCCACATGAAGAGGGAGGAAAGGGGCAGACCCCATGCGCCACCCCTTGGGGTTCCACCTCCTCCTATAAAGGAGCCCCCTCCTTACTTGTCTCTCACACCTCTCGTGAAGGATCTCTCCCCCTCTAGAATTTATCCCCCATGGTCTCGGACTAGGGAGATACATGTTCCCGGTGGCTATTCGGCAAGAAAGGGTTGTGCTTCCGCTGCATCGCTGGAGCGAGGAGGCAGAGGTTGCCCGGTGTCTTGTACGTGTGTGCGAGCACGGATGCGCTGCTGCTTTGCGGCGCTAGGACTTCCTCTCGATCTTGAGATCGGCAAGAGATCGTCTACATCAACCACGAGTTGAACTCCTTAAGCTTTGTCGGTCTTCAAGGGTATGTTCTCTGCGGATATACATCCGCCCGTTGTTTGTATATAGTAGATAGATCTTGGTACATAGTTCCCATCGTAGGAATTTTTTTTTCTATGCTGCGAACCCTACATGAATAGATAACAATGTTGCAGGAGGAAGTTTTCCTTTTCGTCGCTCGGAAAAGCTATTTTCGATTTTCTGGCGAAAAACAGAAGCTTTGTGAAGCGAGGCACCAAATGCGATTACAAAATGCTACCATCCCATTTTTCTAAAATAGTAGACCACCGTACGTGAACTATATCCCAACCGGGGGATCTCAAACCTTGCTGTCCTTCCCGGGTGAAAAAGACAAATGTGTGCCGAATTGGTAGAAAGTGGATCCGGTTTGAACTACAGGTACATGATCTAACGTCCTTGATTTTTTGAAAAAATCATTTTTAGACTCACAATATGTCTTTTTTTCAGAGATCCAATGCAAGTTCTAACATTCTCATCCCCTATCTTCACGTACGCTGTTTTGACCTAAGTTCAAAACGGCAAAAAATTCAAAACAGACATAAAAAATTCAAAAAAGGTCCAAACAATGTTAATCCTTCGCCTGGTGTGATATTATGTGACATAGCTGCAAGGAAAAATATCAAACTTGGTATACTGATTATGTCCCTAAAAAACCTTCACAAAATGACCTATCATGTTCGAGGTTTCATGGCTTTCGGTCCAAGAGACGGATGTTATGTGTTGAATCGCGGCATAGTTTGTGATACAGTGCCCATATTGTGCATGCATGTGTATATTGGGATGGAGAACAATGTTGCAGGAGGAAGTTTTCCTTTTTGTCGCTCGGAAAAGCCATTTTCTATTTTCCGAGCGCGAACAGACGGATCCTTTTGTGAAGCAGCCACCAAAATGCAGTTACATAATGCTACCATCCCATTTTTCTAAAATATTAGACCACCTTACGTGAACTATATCCCAACTGGGGGATCTCAAACCTTTCTGTCCTTCCCGGGTGAAAAAGACAAATGTCTGCCGAATCGGTAGGAAGTGGGTCCGGTTTGAACTACAGGTAAATGATCTAACGTCCGTGATTTTTTGAAAAAATCATTTTTTAGACTCACAATATGTCGTTTTTTCCGATATCCAATGCAATTTCTAACATTCTCATCCCCTTTCTTCACGCACGCTGTTTTCACCTAAGTTCGAAACTGCAAAAATTCAAAACGGGCATAAAAAATTCAAAAAAGGTCTGAACAATGTAAATCCTTCGCGTGGTGTGATATTATGTGACATAGTTGTAAGGAAAAATATCAAACTTGGTATACTGATTATGTCTCCAAAAAACCTTCACAAAATGACCTATCATGTTCGAGGTTTCATGGCTTTCGGTCCAAGAGACGGATGTTATGTATTGAATCGCGGCATAGTTTGTGATACGGTGCCCATATTGTGCATGCATGTGTATATTGGGATGGAGAACAATGTTGCAGGAGGAAGTTTTCCCTTTTGTCGCTCAGAAAAGCCATTTTCCATTTTCCATTTTCCGAACGCAAAAAGACGGGTCGTTTTGTGAAGCAGCCACCAAAATGCAGTTATAAAATGCTACCATCCCATTTTTATAAAATAGTAAACCACCTTACGTGAACTATATCCCAACCGGGGGAACTCAAACCTTTATGTCCTTTCCGGGTAAAAAAGATAAATGTCTGCCGAATCGGTAGGAAGTGGGTCCGGTTTGAACTACAGGTACATGATCTAACGTCCGTGATTTTTTGAAAAAAATCATTTTTAGACTCACAATATGTCGTTTTTTCAGAGATCCAATGCAAGTTCTAACATTACCATCCCCTATCTTCACGCATGCCTTTTTGAACTAAGTGCGAAACGGCAAAAAATTCAAAACAGGCATAACAAATTCACAAAAGGTTTTGAAAAAGTTTTAAAAAAGGTTTTTGAAAAAGTTTTTTGTTTTTAAAAAAGTTTTAAACAAGCATATAATAATTAATTTTAAAAAAAGTTTTAAAAAAGGTTTTGAACAAGATTTTAAAAAAGGACATTTAGTCCCGGTTTGTAGTAAAAACCGGGGCTAAAGAATCTTACACAAACGCTGCTGGCTCTTTAGCCCCGGGTTTGTGCTACCAACCGGTTAAGGTTACCTTTAGTCGGTTGGTGCTACTAACTGGTTAAAGGTGTATAAATACACCCGTCGCCTTGCCAGGTAATCAACCGAGCACACACCCAGCATGGCCGCGCTGTGTAACGTCTTCCTCCTCGCATCCATCGTCGCTGGTGGTCCTCAAGGCCATGTCGAGCCCCAGCGCCTCGAGCCTGCGTCCGCCCGGCCCTCCCGCTCGCCCTCCCGCGCCTCCCGAGCAGGCTCCACCACCACCGGGCGCCCGCCCTCCCCGTGGTGAGTTAGTTAATTTTCGTGTTAATTTTGTTATTTTGTTGTTAAATTATTTAGTATTAATTAGTTAGTGTAATTTTAGTGTTAATTATTTTAGTGTAATTTTAGTGTTAATTATTTAGTGTATTTTAGGATTTTAGTTGATTTTAGTGTAAATTATTTAGTTAATTTAGGATTTTTCTTAGTTAGTGAATTTTAGGATTTTAGTTAGTGAATTTTAGTGGAATTTTTCTTAGTTAGTGAATTTTAGGATTTTGGTTAGTGAATTTTAGTGTAATTTTTCTTAGTTAGTGAATTTTAGGATTTTAATTAGTGTTTAATATAGTTTATTTTAGTTAGTGAATTTAGTTAGTGTTTAATATAGTTTATTTTAGTTAGTGAATTTAGTTAGTGTTTAATATAGTTTACTTTAGTTGATACTATTTATTTTCATCATGTTTAAAGTATATAGGTTTAATTTAGTGTTTAGGAATATGCCGATTCCTCATCCTCGTTCACTCGGCGTGACCCCCGGAGCTCTACTAGATGTGTCGGGCATCCACAATTTGGCTCTGGTTGCTCTGGGAGGTGCTACAGCAAAGGAGGCGTCGTCTGTGAGAATCCGTGTCGTCGTCGACCCGGATCTTCCGTGGTGGCCGGCCGAGTGGTCAGGCTTGATGCGAGAAGGAATCCCCCCGAGGTGGTACATCGTCGTGTCAGGGAGGAGGACGAGCACGTCCGGCGCTACATGCACATTTTAGGAGTCTGGGATGCCAATACACAGCTTCTTCTTCGCACCTGCAAGATATTCTCCGGTGATGGTTCCTACACTTTGGGTGCACACCTCCCGCGGCTCAGTAGCCGGGGCTCGACGTCTTCGCTGAGATAGCTAGATGTGTAATAGGGTTGTATTGTTGTTTAATTGGTACTTTATTGTTGTACTAGCTGGATTATTCGAGATATAATGTTGTTTAATTGGTACTTTATCTTTCTTTATCGTATTGTTTAAGCTGGATTACTTTATCTTCCTTTATTTTATCGCATTAAGCAAAATGGTTTTATCTTTCTTCTGTATTAGTTAAGTTATGGATGGTAGAGACAACGAAGAGCACATAATGTACAACATGATAGATGAGGGTACAGGAGGTTACTTACGATGGAGCAGACGATGATGGAGATGATGATGGCTCCCAATACCTCAACTTGGATGAAGCCGACGGAAGAGATGACTATTATGAATTCTTTGGTGGAGACGACGGTGGAACTGAAGGTGGAGACACCATAGCAAAGACCGGAGAGGTATATAAAGCCTCTGCTGATCACGAGCTAGTAGATGCATTCATATATATATATATATATATATATATGTACTTATTTATTCTTCTCTTCTCTTAGACGCCAGTGAAGTACTAATCTTGAGCGGAGAGGCCACCAAAAAAAGTGACGATATGGTATCGTTTCACTATTGATCTAGTGTCTCGGTTCCGAACCTTTGGAGCCGAAAGAGCCCGCAAGTGTATTTGTATACCAATGCGGAGCGATAGTCAGGGACGCCATCCCGATCACTACTCAGAAGTGGAATAAGCTAGGAAAGAAAAGTGATCAAGTTGGAGAAACTTTGTCGATATTGAGCCAAAGACGGTCTTTGGAATTCACTCATGGCACACTTCTCTCTGCTTGAATTGGACACTCCTGAACTCACTGAGGCATTGAGATTTCAAGTCATAAAGTGGACCCTTAAGAAGATGGGCGGACAGTTCAAGGACTGGAAGAAAAGATTGTACAACAACTATGCCAAGAAGGGGCTGACTCCGCCATTCAACGTCTATTTGGAGAAGCGGCGGATAATGACCTCATTTGTGAAATACAAGGAATCGTAAGCGACGGCCAAGTCGAAAAGAATAAGTTAAATGTGGCCAAAAGAAATATCACCATACTATGGGACGGTGGCTACAAGACGGCTACCAAGTGGGAAAACCGAGGAAGAAATGTAAAAAGGGTCATGCAGCTATAAATCATGGCCCGTGAGGTCAAAAAATTGGCTCCTTGGGCATGGGTCGATGACACTGAAACCGGGGAGATTATTTTTACAAAGAAGGCCATTACTAAACCCAAAGATGAACTTGTTAAAGTGATTCAACTGAGAAAGGATGGAAAGTTCATTCCCGATAGAGAGAACGATGAGCTGACATATTGTTGGAGATATGCCCTAGAGGCAATAATAAATGTAGTTATTATTATTATATCTTTGTGTTTATGATAAATGTTTACATTCATGCTATAATAGTATTAACAAGGAAACATTAATACTTGTGTGATTTGTAAACTTAATTTGAAGTCCCTAATATAGCCTCTATACATCACTAGCTTGTTGGTTGATAAATGATTGTGGTTTCCCTATCATGAACATTGTGATGTTATCAACAACAAGATCATATCGTTAGGAGAATGATATGATGGACATACTCCTATAGATAAGCATAGCATAAAGATCAAGTCATTTCAATAGTTCAATTGCTATATGCTTTCTGATACATAGTAACCTAATTCCTTCGACCATGAGATCATGCATATCACCTTTACCAGATGGATGCTTTGATGACATCAAACACCACACCGTAACTGGGTGGCTATAAAGGTGGCATTGAGTGTTCGGAAAGTGTTGGTTGAAACACATGGATCAAGAGTGGGATTTGTCCATCCATATGACGGATAGATATACTCTGGGCCCTCTCGGTGGAATGTCATCCAATTAGCTTGCAAGCATGTGACTGGCTCACAAGGGATCACATATCACGGGAACGAGAAAAGAGTACTTATCGGTAACGATGTTGAACTAGGTATGCAGAGATACCGACGATCATAATCTCGGATAAGTAAACTATCGTGAGACAAAGGGAAATTGGTATCGTATGTAAGTAGTTCATTCGATCGCAAAGTTATCGTAGAAATATGTGGGAGCCATATGAATTTCCAGATTCCTCTATTGGTTATTGTTCGGAGAAGTGTCTCGATCATGTCCGCATAATTCACGAACCGTAGGGAGACACACTTAAGGATTCAACGTTGTTTAAGTAGTTATGGTATTATGAGAAAGAGACCGAATGTTGTTCGGAGTATCGGATGGGATCCGGGATATCACGAGGTGAACCGGAATGGTCCGGAGAATAAGATTCATATAAGGAAAGTCCCGTTTCGGAGTTGGGGAATGATTCCGGTGTTTTCATCAGGAATGTTCTAGAAGGTTCCGGAATGTCCGACACTTTGGAGGGGAAGGGGTACATGAATGTGTCATTGCAAGTTGGAATGATTGCATCATGTACTAAGTGTCATCGCTGTTCCAAATAAGGGATTAATTCAAATCCTAATTTCAAAAGTCAAATAGCTAGTTTGAAAATTCAAATGGCTAAAATTGGAAAGAGGAAAAGAGGAGGAAGTGGGAAACCGAGTTGGGGAGGGAATCCCTCCTCCAACCGGCGGTGCCCCCTCCAAGACGAGTTGGGGAGGGACTCCCCTCCCTTGGGCTCCTCCACCTATATAAGGAGGCGGGGCTCCTCCTAGCACACAAGTCCTCACCTCAAACCCTAGAAGCTGCACCCACCATAGCCGCCGCCCCTTAGGGTTTTGCCCTAGCAGCCGACTTGGGGTCCCGGAACCCTAGTCATGGCTCTCTAGAATCCCTCCTTGGTGTGTCTAAACCCTAGAACACCGAGGAGCTCTCTCATACTCCACCATACTCGCTCGGCTTAAGGCGAAGCCGCGAGATCTCCCTCTACTTCCGGTACCACTGTCTTTGCCGGGAATCACGAGAGAGTGCTACAACCTCCATTTTCTTTGGAACAAGGGAGAGGAAGGTCTTCGTCAGTGGAGCGTGTGACCATTGCGGGGCGCTCGTTTAACGGAGCATGGCCGGAAGGATCGTCTACGCGATCTTGAGATCGGGAAGAGTACGACTACATCACCCACGAGAATCTGATCTCGTTAAACACTTTGGAATCTTCGAGGGTAAGTTATTCCATCGACTCGTTGCTACAATCTAGTAGATAGATCTTGGCTTGTTTGTTTGTATGCGATAGAAAATTTTTGTTTTCCATGCTCAGAAACCCTACAAAGGGTATCGAGCCGTGTCTATATGTAGATCATTGCGAGTAGAACACAATGGTCATTGTGGGCATTGATGCTTTTATTGTCGATTGCTTCTTGTGTCTTGTGCATCTTGCGGTATGTTGGGATGAAGCGGCCGGTAACCTTACATGACATCGTTCATGAGACTTGCTCCACGCTTGACATGCAACTTGTATTGCATAAGTGGCTTCTGGTGCTGTTTCTCCTAGCATAGTTAAGATCCAATTTACAACGGGTGATTAACAATACTAGTATCAATGTTGTGGTTCATGTTCGTAAGTTAGAACGACACTTATTGAAAGCCCCAAACCACGAAACATGCAAAGAAAGTAGAGGCGCCTAACTTTGTTTTGCGGTGTCAAATGATGTGATATGGCCATGATTGTGATTATATTCGATGTATGCAATGTTCCTTATTGTAAGTTGGCACCGGCAGGAGCCATATGGTTGTCTTTAATTTATGTTAAGACCCGTGTCTATTCAAAGTAGTTGTAATAGTTGAAGCGGTGGGCGACAACCATGGAGAAGCGTCATTGACCTTGATGCAATGCGGTGATGATGGAGATCATGTTCGTGCTAGAAGATGGAGATCGGAAGCACAAAGAAGAAAGGCCATATCATATAACATATTATGAATTGCATGTGATGTAAATCCTTTATGCATCTTGTATTGCTTAGTATACGACGGTATCATTATAAGATGATCCCTCATGCACATGAATTTCAACTCATAAAGTGTTCACCCTTAGTTAGCACCGTTGCTAAAGCTTGTTGTTTCGAAGTACCACGTGATGATCGGGTGTGTTAGATTCCGCAAGTGTATACAACGTGAGCAAGCCAGATTTGCTCATGTGAAACTAAGGTTTGATCTTTGAGCCTAGCATGTAGGACATGGTCTCGGAACACGGATCACCGAAAGGTAAAGCATGAATCATATAGTAGATATGATGAACATGTCGATTGTTCGCCATTGAAACTATGTCAACTCTCGTGATGATCGGTGTTGATATGGTGGATTTGGTTCGTGTGATCACTAAAACAATGTGAGGGATATTGTTTTGAGTGGGAGTTCACCTAGATTAACTTTATTATTAATTTGAACTCAATTTGTCATAAACTTAGTCTAAACTATTGCAAATATGTTGTAGATCAATGGCAGCCCCTACCATCAATTTTAATGCGTTCCTAGAGAAAGAAAAGTTGAAAACAATGGAAGCAACTTCGCGGATTGGTTCCAATTTGAGGATTGTCCTCACAATTGGTAATTTGACCTATGTCTTTGGATGCACATTGGGTGACCCACTAAGTGATGCTTCGATGAAGTAAAGAATGTTTACCTCGCCGGAAGAATCGGTACTCCATAGTTCAGTGTGCTATCTTGTATGGTTTGGAATCGGCTTGAGAAAAGGTTTGAGAATTCAGACCCATATGATATTGTTGAGGATATCAAATTGATCTTTGAGACTCATGCAATTGAAAGTTATGAGGCTTCGAAAAGTTCTTTAAGCGCAAGATGGAAGAGGGTAGCTCTCGGTGAGCATGTGCTTAAGATGTGGGCATAAACAAACTTCAAAGCTTGGGTATAGTGATTCCTAATGCTTTGGGGATTTACCGTGTCCTCAATCACTACAACCAAGTTACAAGATCTTTGTGATGAACTACAACATGCAGAACATGAACAAGCGTTGCGGGCTTTGCTATGTTAAAGTTTGCAGAAGTGGAGATCAAGAAAGAGCACCAAGTGTTGTTGGTCAATAAGACCACCAAATTCAAGAAAGGCAAGTCTAAGCAGAAGGGACACTTCAAGAAGGGTGGTAAGAAAGTTACCACACCGGCAAAGAAGACCAAGGCTGGACCTAAGCCTGATACCGAGTGCTTTTACTGCAAGGGAGAAGGTCACTGGAAGCGGAATTGCCCAAAGTACTTGGCGGATTTGAAGAACGGCAAAATCAAGAATAAAGGTATATCTGATATACATGTTATTGATGTGTATCTCACTAGTACTCGTAGTAGTGCCTGGGTATTTGATACTGGTTCGGTTGCTCATATTTGTAACTCAAACAGTCTTTGCGAATAAACGGAAGCTAGCGAAGAACGAGGTGACGATGCGCGTGGGAAACGGATCAAAGGTTGATGTGATCGCGGTCGGCACGCTACCCCTTCATCTACCATCGGGATTAGTTTTATACTTAAATAATTGTTATTTGGTGCCTGCGTTGAGCATGAACATTATATCGGGATCTTGTTTATTGCGAGACGGTTACTTGTTTAAGTCAGAGAATAATGGTTGTTCGATTTATATGAGTAATATGTTTTATGCACATGCACCTTTGATAGATGGTCTATTCTTATTGAATCTCGATAGTGGAAATACACATATTAATAACATTGAGGCTAAACGTTTGAAATCAAGCGATAATTCGACCTATATGTGGCATTGTCGTCTTGGTCACATTGGAGTGAAGCGTATGAAGAAACTCCATTCCGATGGACTTCTTGAATCACTTGATTTCGAATCACTTGATAGATGCGAAGCATGTCTGATGGGTAAAATGACTAAGACTCCATTTTCTGGTATGATGGAGCGAGCTATGGACTTATTAGAAATCATACATACCGATGTGTGTGGTCCAATGAGTGTAGCATCGCGCGGTGGTTATCGTTATGTTCTTACCTTCACGGATGATTTGAGTAGATATGGGTATATCTATTTCATGAAACATAAGTCCGAAACTTTCGAGAAGTTTAAGGAGTTTCAAAGTGAGGTAGAGAATCAACGTAACAAGAAGATTAAATTTATACGTTCTGATCGTGGAGGTGAATATCTAAGTTACGAGTTTGGCGAGCATTTGAAGAAATGCGGAATACTTTCACAGTTGACACCGCCGGGAACACCACAGCGTAATGGTGTGTCTGAACGTGTCGAACTCTCTTAGATATGGTTCGCTCTATGATGTCACTTACATTTACGCTATCAATTTGGGGTTATGCATTAGAAACATACGCATTCACTTTAAATAGGGCACCATCTAAATCCGTTGAAACGACACCATATGAATTATGGTTTGGGAAGAAACCTAAATTGTCGTTTCTTAAAGTTTGGGGTTGCGAAGCCTATGTAAAGAAGTTCTGAGGACAAGCTTGAACCCAAAGCGGAAAAATGCGTCTTCATAGGATACCCAAAGGAAACTATTAGGTATACCTTCTATCATAGATCCGAAGGCAAAATCTTTGTTGCCAAGAATGGATCCTTTCTAGAGAAGGAATTTCTCTTGAAAGAAGTGACTGGAAGGAAAGTAGAACTCGACGAGGTTGTCGAACCTTCTCTCGAACTTGTGAGTAGCGATGCGGAAGAAGTTCTGTGGTGCCTACACCAATTAGAGAGGAAGCTAATGATGATGATCATGAAACTTGGTTGAAGTTGCTCTGAGCCTCGGTCAACGAGAACTCGTACCACTCCATTGGTATGATCCCGTTATGAGTGTCATGTTGGTGGACAACACCGATGACCCTGAGACATATGAGGAAGCAATGATGAGCCCAGATTCCAATAAATGGCAAGAAGCCATGAAATCCGAGATTGGATCCATGTACGAAAACCAAGTATGGACCTTGGTGGAATTACCGGATGGCCGGAAGGCTGTCGAAAACAAATGGATCTTCAAGAAGAAAACAGATGCTGATGGTAATGTTACTGTCTATAAAGCTCGACTTGTCGCAAAAGGGTTTCGACAAATTCAAGGAGTTGACTACGACGAGACTTTCTCACCAGTAGCAAAGCTAAAGTCTGTGAGGATTATGTTAGCAATCGCTGCATAGTATGATTATGAGATATGGCAGATGGATGTCAAAACAGCATTCCTCAATGGAGATATTGATGAAGAGTTGTATATGATGCAACCCAAAGGTTTTGTCGATCCTAAAGATGCTAACAAGGTATGCAAACTTCAACGGTCCATCTATGGATTGAAGCAAGCATCCCGAAGTTGGAATCAACGTTTTGATAAGGTGATCAAAAGTTTTGGTTTTATACAAACTTATGGAGAAGCTTGTATTTACAAGAAAGTGAGTGGGAGCTCTATAGCATTCTTAATACTGTATGTGGATGACATATTATTGATTGGGAATGATGTAGACCTTCTTAATAGTGTCAAGGAATATTTGAATAATAGTTTTTCAATGAAGGATCTTGGCGAAGCAGCTTACATATTAGGCATAAAGATTTATAGAGATAGATCGAAACGCCAAATATCATTGTCACAGAGTACATATTTGGACAAAGTTCTAAATAGGTTTGGAATGGAAGATAGCAAGAAAGGGTTCTTGCCCATGTTTATATCGACCTTGAGTAAAACTCAAAGTCCGACATCGGCGGGAAGATAGAGAAAGGATGAGTAAGACTCCTATGCCTCGGACATAGGATCTCTAATGTATGCCATGCTATGTACTAGACCCGACATTGCATATGCTGTTAGTTTAACTAGCAGATATCAAAGTGATCCAGGAGTGGATCATTGGACAGTGGTCAAAAACATCCTTAAGTACTTGAGAAGAACTAAGGATATGGTTCTTTCTTATGGAGGTGATGAACAACTCGTTGTTAATGGTTACACCGATGCTAGTTGGAACACCGATCCGGATGATTCTAAATCACAATCTGGATACGTATTTATTTTGAATGGTGCAGCAGAGTGCAAAGCAAAGCGTTGTGGCGAGATCTTCAAGCGAATCGAATACATGGTGCTTGAGGCTTCACAAGAAGCGATATGGATGAAAGAGTTCATTACGAGCTGGTGTGGTTCCTAGTCTGGACCCAATGTCTATCTCTTGTGATAACATGGGCGCCATAACCAATGCGCAAGAACCAAGGTCACACAAGAAGTGAAGCACATCATACGTTTTCACGCTATTCAAGAACATATCCAAGATGGGGATATAAAGATTTGCAAAGTACACACAGATCTGAATGTGGCGGATCCGTTGACTAAACCTCTCCCGAGGGCAAAACATGACCAGCACCAAACTGCCATGGGTGTTCGTTATATTACCATGTAATCTAGATTAGATGACTCTAGTGCAAGTGGGAGACTGTTGGAGATATGCCCTAGAGGCAATAATAAATGTAGTTATTCTTATATCTTTGTGTTTATGATAAATGTTTACATTCATGCTATAATAGTATTAACAAGGAAACAATAATACTTGTGTGATTTGTAAACTTAATTTGAAGTCCCTAGTATAGCCTCTATACATCACTAGCTTGTTAAAAAGGGGTCATGCCAGCTATAAATCAGTGGCCCGTGAGGTCAAAAAATTGGCTCCTTGGGCATGGGGGCTCGTATGACACTGAAACCGGGGAGATTATTGTTACAAAGAAGGCCATTACTAAACCCAAAGATGAACTTGTTAAAGTGATTCAACTGAGAAAGGATGGAAAGTTCATTCCCGACAGAGAGAACGATGAGCTGACATATTGTTGGAGATATGCCCTAGAGGCAATAATAAATGTAGTTATTATTATTATATCTTTGTGTTTATGATAAATGTTTACATTCATGCTATAATAGTATTAACAAGGAAACATTAATACTTGTGTGATTTGTAAACTTAATTTGAAGTCCCTAATATAGCCTCTATACATCACTAGCTTGTTGGTTGATAAATGATTGTGGTTTCCCTATCATGAACATTGTGATGTTATCAACAACAAGATCATATCGTTAGGAGAATGATATGATGGACATACTCCTATAGATAAGCATAGCATAAAGATCAAGTCATTTCAATAGTTCAATTGCTATATGCTTTCTGATACATAGTAACCTAATTCCTTCGACCATGAGATCATGCATATCACCTTTACGGATGGATGCTTTGATGACATCAAACCACACCGTAATCGGGTGGCTATAAAGGTGGCATTGAGTGTTCGGAAAGTATTGGTTGAAACACATGGATCAAGAGGATTTGTCCATCCATATCGGATAGATATACTGGGCGGCCCTCTCGGTGGAATGTCATCCAATTAGCTTGAAAGCATGTGGCTCACAAGGGATCACATATCACGGAGCGAGAAAGAGTACTTATCGTAACGAGGTTGAACTAGGTATGCAGAGATACCGACGATCATAATCTCGGATAAGTAAACTATCGTGAGACAAAGGGAAATTGGTATCGTATGTAAGTGGTTCATTCGATCGCAAAGTTATCATAGAAATATGTGGGAGCCATATGAATTTCCAGATTCCTCTATTGGTTATTGTTCGGAGAAGTGTCTCGATCATGTCCGCATAATTCACGAACCATAGGGAGACACGCTTAAGGATTCGACGTTGTTTAAGTAGTTATGGTATTATGAGAAAGAGACCGAATGTTGTTCGGAGTCTCGGATGGGATCCGGGATATCACGAGGTGATCCGAAATGGTCCGGAGAATAAGATTCATATAAGGAAAGTCCCGTTTCGGAGTTGGGGAATGATTCCGGTGTTTTCATCAGGAATGTTCTAGAAGGTTCCGGAATGTCCGGCACTCCGGAGGGGAAGGGGTACATGAATGTTTCATTGCAAGTTGGAATGATTGCATCATGTACTAAGTGTCATCGCTGTTCCAAATAAGGGATTAATTCAAATCCTAATTTGAAAATTCAAATAGCTAGTTTGAAAAGTCAAATGGCTAAAATTGGAAAGAGGAAAAGAGGAGGAAGTGGGAAACCGAGTTGGGGAGGGAATTCCTCCTCCAACCGGCGGCTCCCCCTCCAAGCCGAGTTGGGGAGGGACTCCCCTCCCTCCCCTTGGCCGCCGACCCCTCCACCTATATAAGGAGGGGCAGGGCTCCCTCCTAGCACACAACAAGTCCCTCACCTCAAACCCTAGAAGCTGCAGCCCACCATAGCCGCCTCCGCCCCCTTAGGGTTTTGCCCTAGCCGCCGACTTGGGGGTCCCCGAAACCCTAGCCACCGGCTCTAGCATCCCCTCCTTGGTGTGTCTAAACCCTAGAACACCGAGGAGCTCTCTCATACTCCACCATACTCGCTCCGGCTTAAGGTGAAGCCCTGCGAGATCTCCCCTCTACTTCCGGTACCACGCCGTTGTGCTTCCGGAATCACGAGGAGAGTGCTACAACCTCCGCTGCCTGCTGGAACAAGGGAGAGGAAGGTCTTCATCGAAAATCAACGTGTGACCGATCAAGGAGCGCCAGCTAGGAGCCTTGGAAGGATCGTCTACGCAATCTTGAGATCGGGAAGAGTACGACTACATCACCCACGAGAATCTGATCTCGTTAAACACTTTGGAATCTTCGAGGATAAGTTATTCCATCGACTTGTTGCTACAATCTAGTAGATAGATCTTGGCTTGTTTGTTTGTATGCGATAGAAAATTTTTGTTTTCCATGCTACGAAACCCTACACATATGCCCTCGGGAATCCTGAAAAAGTCGGACGAACACGAGGCTTTGGCCCATCTGTTCCATGGAAGACAGGGTTTCCCGCTGACATCGACACTTATAGAAGCCGATCCAGAAAAACGAACCGACAGAAGGCGGAGGAGGCAGCGCGGTTGGAGGCGGTTAAAAAAGGAACGAGGAATTTCAAGCCATGTTCAAGCTGCAATAGGAGCAGATTAATGAACTTAGAGTACTGGCCCGACATCAAGATCCTGCGTTAGACAGTCCGGTGGGCCCATCTCAGCGGAGAAGCAGCGTGGCTTCCACGGAGGTACAAGCTAATAATCCAATGCTGATGGACAATAATGCACCTGTGATAGATGATACGCCCGGTGCAACGATGGTTCACTACCCCGTGGATGAAGTCGAGGCACGGACATCTTGTGAGCTACATGTCACAGTGAAGAACATTTCTATGAAGGTGGCGCTCGACTTTGCTTTACCTTGTCCACGGGCGACCTACCATGGAAGTCATATTCAGTGGCTATGCTCGTGTCGGTGTGGATGAAGTTGAACCGACATGTCGATCACTTAAGCTTCACATCCACAAGCGAAGGGAGAAAACACTTGGAGAAGTGGAGGTGGGATCATTCTTTGGAAAAACCAACACATCGTGTTTCAGTGGCGCCAAGGCAATCTTCTCCTCCGAGAAGCAATCCATCACCTCCAAGGACACCATCACCTCCGAGTCCACCGTCTCCACCAAGAAACAATAGTCCACCCCTTCCCGAGGAGGGATCAGTGACGTTGCATCTCCATCTCCGGCGCCTCCTCCTCCGCCCACTGAATCAAAGGAAAGAAAGCGGAAGAATAACACCGCTACGTCGAGGGAGACCCGACGCCGAAAACGACAAGATCCCCTCCCAAGAGTACCGTCGTATCCTCCCAAGTTAGCTTATCACCGGACTGATGAGTAAAGCGCGGTGATCTCGGGCAGTGAAGGCCCATTCGCAAAACAAGCCGAGCCACAGGTGCTAGTTGATCCAAAAGTCAAGAAGCACTTCAAGGCATTCCTTGAGCAACCACCCCAACATGTGTTAAATAGGAAAGATGACTATACACGCTGTCTTACGAAGACACTAAAATAAAAGTCATCAAGCAATACTCAAGCGGGAGAAAATCAAAAGAAGTTGCCCATCTCGGCAAACAGGCAAAAAAATCTATCGCCCCGCTCAAGGTGTTACCCCAGCCCACCCAAGGTGGAATAGATATGGAATTAGCTATTAAATTAGCCAAGGAGTGTAACGTGACCCTCGAAGCCCTTCTAGCCGACGGAGATAATGTCGCCAAGGGATCAATAGCACGAAAATTTGTCTACGGGGAGCCTCTGGTCAGCGATGAGGTATTCGATGATCTGCGAACACATATGCGACTGTTGCATATCTGGTACTTGAAAGTCACAAAGGAAGGGAGACAATTTCTCGTATGTAAAGTTGGAGAGGAGTACTTCCTCCAGACGAGATCTCCATTGAACTTTGTGAACTATTTCAGTTATTCAACCTAGACGCCCTCGACAAGTCCCTCCTCACCTGCTATTGTCTGTAAGTAATTAAGTCACTAACTCAGCTCGTTCAATTCATTTCCTGTTGTTATCCTCACTATATATCTCCTTCTGTATGCTATTATATATGCAGAATGAAGATTCAAGAATGTAGAAGAAAGTCAATCTACAGCATTGGGTTCGTTGACCCAAACAGAGTTAATGGACATACGGTAATAAATAACCTCGAGGAAACGGAGGATAACTTGCTAATGTTTTTAATGGAGCAATATTACAAGACACAAATTCTATTTCCTTACAACTATGGGTAAGAGTCTTACTGTCTTGTACACATTCAATTTTTGTTTACTAGATGTTAAGTGTATATAAACGTGCGCAGCTACCACTGGATTCTTCTAAACATTGACGTTGACCGTGCAAAAGTGAAAATCTCGAACTCGTTAAAAAAGCCAATGGAAGACTATCACAGCATAATTGATTGCCTCCAAAAGTAATTTCAATCATTATCGCACTATATCTGTCTCTTTCGTTTATTCTCTGAGATGTAAACTAATTAATAACTCATTCATTTCTTTTTTGCCCAACAGGGTTTGGAAAAGGTTCACGAAGGAGGTTAGTGGTGAATGGCGTGAGGAACTCACTTTTTGTACGGTCCCGGTAAGTAGTACGAGAGATAGGGGACTAATTTATGTGGATAATACAATTATCATGCTTGATTAATATCTGATTGAATTATATTCTCGATCGAAAAGTGTGCGACGCAGCCAAAGGGAACTAATTTATGTGGATATTACGTATGCGAGTTCATTCGTGGGTGTATGGAGCAGGACACAGACTTTCTTCATGTATGTAAATAATATATTCGTAATTTATTCTATACCATAGTTTTTGTTCAGTTCCATTCATAATGATCTACTTCTTTATATATAGTTGGATGCAATGCGGGATAAGCTCCTACCACATGAACGCCTACTAGCAATTCAAGAGAAGTTGTCGGGATTTTTGCTCAAGGACATCATAAACACAAAAGGAGAGTACAGCGTGAATAGATCTTCGTGTAATCGTGGATAGACACAAAAGGACAGTATCCGTTGTAATGATCTTGGTGTAAAGCAATTAGACGAGCCCTAGTCTCAGTTGTGTATATATTTATATGTATTTATGTTATCATGAGTGAAATTATATTATATATGCATCAATGTATACAACATGTAGTAGCGTAGAATAATATGTATATGAAAATACAAAATGAAAAATAATCAAACACAAAAAAAACCTAAAACCCCGCCTCCTGCCGCGGCAGCAGTTTGGTGCAAAACGCTGCCGCGACAGAAAAATTTTAGTCCCGGTTCATATTCGTTTGTGTATATATTTATATGTATTTATGTTATCATGAGTGAAATTATATTATATATGCATCAATGTATACAACATGTAGTAGCGTAGAATAATATCTATATGAAAATACAAAATGAAAATAATCAAACATAAAAAAACCCTAAAACCCTAAAACCCCACCTCCTGCCGCGACAGAAGTTTGGTGCAAAACGCTGCCGCGGCAGAAGAATTTTAGTCCCGGTTCGTGCCTCCAGCCCAACGCGCGCAGCGGGGCCACGTGGAGACAATCTAGTCCCGGTTTGTAACAGAACCAGGACTAAAGGCCTAACCTTTAGTCCCGATACGTTAATCCGGGACTAAAGTCTCTTACAAACCGGGACTAGTGCATGTTTTCTACTAGTGGCCTATGTCCCTTCCGAGCGACTCTCCTACAATGTCCTGCTGGTTGAGGGTTTCGTTCCTAGGGACTTAATTTCCTCAAATTCGTCGCCTTGAGGTGGCTCCGAGAATACCCTCCAACAATTACAATGGGATGTCACAGATCGAACATGGAATTTCCGCATGCCTCACAAGCCTAGGTTAATGCAGCAAGATATATCGAGGGACCAAATTACAAAATGACCAATACTACCATGTATAGGGAAAGCAACCATGTTTTATGTATCTACATCTTAAAATTCCCTACTCTGTGGCAATCGCGCTACCGATTGGATGCCATATATATGCAACATGCAATGATCTCTTCAAATTTCGTACTAACAAATTAAATGTGTAATTGACAAGGAACAACCAAGTGGTATTCCATAAAAGTGCTCCTTAATGTTCGGCAACTGAAGATAGGAGCGCACAACAATCACCTATCATAAATTTGAAAGGTGGACCGCCGATGACAAGTAAAAAGAGGAGACTAGGAGTACTCTGAGCTGCTACACCTTCAACATTTACCCGCCCCTAGTGTAGGATCAGATCGAAGCTGCACAACACATTTTTCTTCATCGATCAAGTAGTTATGCAAGATGTTGTTTATATGTTTCTAAAGTTTTCTTTTGCTACAACAGAGGTAAATAGTTGCCTCTTCTGTTAATTTATAAGAACATAACTTTCTAGTTAATTAAAGAAAAAACGGATGAAAATTGTTACAAACATGGCTAAAAGAACACCAAGCCAGAACACAGACGCGCAAGCGAACTACTGCTAAACAGTCTGACAAATGTTTCCAGAATGTGATTCCTACGAACCACCAACATATGAATCTCAGCGACTTAAGAGAGCAAAAAATAAAAGGGCATCACCCAAGAAGACTAGCCAAGAGACCGAAACCAACAATCAAGAACCCTTAGATGTCTTCCCTATAACACCACCCTTCTTGCTTTAGGTCTTCAAGATGTCAGATCTAACTTAAATTATATAAAACATACTAAATTGGTATCACAGAACAAATGTTGGATCATAAAATGTGAACACTCACGCTTATAAATGACTGATTGGTTCAGGAACTAAACTTTAGTTCCATGCATTAAACAAAATTAAGAAGTTATTTACCGACGGTTGGCTTGAATTGTAAATTCACATAATTTAAGATCTTATTTTATTTTATTTTATTTATATTACATCAACTAGAATAAATCAACCGATTCCTTAAACTAAAACCAAAAAACCTATACAAACTGGACTAGCCCACTCAAAAGCCGAGACAACCAATACGGGAATAACTAAATAGGCCGACGGCCTTTTTATACGCCGACGGAAAAATGTCGGGGCCGTCGTGATTTTTGATGGTAGAATAAATAGGTCATTGCCGTCGGCATAAACATGACCGTCGGTGTAGCCCATTGGGCTAACGGCAGAGCAACGGCGTCAAGTCTACGTCGACGGCTAGGTTTGAGACCTATGCCGACGGCTTTGCCGTCGGCGTAGCTATTTTTCTTTTTTTACCAGATTAATCTTAGAAAAATCATAACTAAATCATTTAAATTCAGAAAAATACATATAATATATCAAAATTTGCAGAAAAATAAGATATATCTATATAAACTCAAATATTATATATTTTTATTCAAAAAAATATATAAAAAATACAAATACTTTCGTATAACATATTTTTATTTTCCAAGTGCAAAAAACGGGGTGTTTTGTGAAGCAACCACCAAAATAAAGTTTCAAAATGATAATACCATATTTTTCAAAAATACTAGACCATATTGAATGGAAAATTTCCCAACCTAGGAATCTCAAACCTTTCCGTTCACCTCTCGTGAAAAAGACAAATTCCTGCTGAATCGGGAGGAAATGAGTTAGATTTGAACTACAGGTACATGATATATTGCTCATGATTTTTTGTAAAAATCATTTTTAGGTTCACAATATGCTATTTCATGAGAGATCTAATGCAAGTTTAGTGAGACTCGTCCTCGAGCTAAGAATCATCATGCCCCTCGATTTAGGAAGTTTGATGATAGTTTGAAATATGCATAAAAAATTAAAAAACGATCGAAACAAGGCAAAACCTTCGCGTGGTGCCATATTATATGACATAGTTCCATGGAAAAATACCAGACTTGGTATATTTATTGAGTCTTAAAAAAAACTTCACAAAATGGCCTATCTCAATCAAGGTTTTCTGGATTTCAGGTCAAATGACCAACGTTATTGCTATAATCGCGGTATAGTTTGTGATAATGTATCCATATTGTGCACACATGTATATCATGGGATGGTGAACAATGTTGCAGGAGGAAGTTTTCTTTTTCGTCGCACCGAAAAGCCATTTTTCATTTTCCGAGTGCAAAAAACAGGGTGTTTTTATGAAGCAACCACCAAATGAAAGTTTCAAAATGATAATACCACATTTTTCAAAAATACTAGACCATATTAAATGGACAATTTCCCAATCTAGGAATCTCAAACCTTTCCGTTCACCTCTCGTGAAAAAGACAAATTCCTGCTGAATCGGTAGGAAATGAGTTAGATTTGAACTACAGGTACATGATATATTGCTCATGCCATTTCATCAGAGATCTAATGGAAGTTTAGTGAGACTCGTCCCCGAGCTAAGAATCATCATGCCCCTCGATTTAGAAAGTTTGACGATAGTTTGAAACACGCATAAAAAATTCAAAACGATCGAAACAATGCAAAAACTTCGCGTGGTGTCATATTATGTGACATAGTTGCATGGAAAAATATAAAAGTTTCGCTACGCCGACGGCTAGGTTTCAGACCTATGCCGACGGCTTTGCCGTCGGCGTAGCTATTTTTTTTTACCACATTAATCTTAGAAAAATCATAACTAAATCATTTAAATTCAGAAAAATACATATAATATATCAAAATTTGCAGAAAAATAAGATATATCTATATAAACTCAAATATTATATATTTTTATTCAAAAAAATATATAAAAAATACAAATACTTTCGTATAACATATTTTTCATTTTCCAAGTGCAAAAAACGGGGTGTTTTGTGAAGCAACCACCAAAATAAAGTTTCAAAATGATAATACCATATTTTTCAAAAATACTAGACCATATTGAATGGAAAATTTCCCAACCTAGGAATCTCAAACCTTTCCGTTCACCTCTCGTGAAAAAGACAAATTCCTGCTGAATCGGGAGGAAATGAGTTAGATTTGAACTACAGGTACATGATATATTGCTCATGATTTTTTGTAAAAATCATTTTTAGGTTCACAATATGCTATTTCATCAGAGATCTAATGCAAGTTTAGTGAGACTCGTCCCCGAGCTAAGAATCATCATGCCCCTCGATTTAGGAAGTTTGATAATAGTTTGAAATATGCATAAAAAAATAAAAAACGATCGAAACAAGGCAAACCCTTCGCGTGGTGTCATATTATATGACATAGTTCCATGGAAAAATACCAGACTTGGTATATTTATTGAGTCTTAAAAAAAACTTCACAAAATGGCCTATCTCAATCAAGGTTTTCTGGATTTCAGGTCAAATGACCAACGTTATTGCTATAATCGCGGTATAGTTTGCGATAATGTATCCATATTGTGCACACATGTATATCATGGGATGGTGAACAATGTTGCAGGAGGAAGTTTTCTTTTAATAGAAAAGCCATTTTTCATTTTCCGAGTGCAAAAAACAGGGTGTTTTTATGAAGCAACCACCAAATGAAAGTTTCAAAATGATAATACCATATTTTTCAAAAATACTAGACCATATTAAATGGACAATTTCCCAACCTAGGAATATCAAACCTTTCCGTTCACCTCTCGTGAAAAAGACAAATTCCTGCTGAATCGGTAGGAAATGAGTTTGATTTGAACTACAGGTACATGATATATTGCTCATGATTTTTTGTAAAAATCATTTGTAGGTTCACAATATGCTATTTCATCAGAGATCTAATGCAAGTTTAGTGAGACTCGTCCCCGAGCTAAGAATCATCATGCCCCTCGATTTAGGAAGTTTGATGATAGTTTGAAATATGCATAAAAAATTAAAAAACGATCGAAACAAGGCAAAACCTTCGCGTGGTGTCATATTATATGACATAGTTCCATGGAAAAATACCAGACATGGTATATTCATTGAGTCTTAAAAAAACCTTCACAAAATGGCCTATCTCAATCGAGGTTTTCTGGATTTCAGGTCAAATGACCAATGTTATTGCTATAATCGCGGTATAGTTTGCGATAATGTGTCCATATTGTGCACACATGTGTACCATGGGATGGTGAACAATGTTGCAGGAGGAAGTTTTCCTTTTCGTCGCACCGAAAAGCCATTTTTCATTTTCCGAGTGCAAAAAATGGGGTGTTATTGTCAAGCAACCACCAAATGAAAGTTTCAAAATGATAATACCACATTTTTCAAAAATACTAGACCATATTGAATGGACAATTTCCCAACCTAGGAATCTCAAACCTTTCCGTTCACCTCTCGTGAAAAAGACAAATTCCTGCTGAATCGGTAGGAAATGAGTTAGATTTGAACTACAGGTACATGATATATTGCTCATGATTTTTTGTAAAAATCATTTTAGGTTCATAATATGCCATTTCATCAGAGATCTAATGGAAGTTTAGTGAGACTCGTCCCCGAGCTAAGAATCATCATGCCCCTCGATTTAGAAAGTTTGACGATAGTTTGAAACAGGCATAAAAAATTCAAAACGATCGAAACAATGCAAAAACTTCGCGTGGTGCCATATTATGTGACATAGTTGCATGGAAAAATATAAAACTTGATATATTGATCGTGTCTCAAAAAACCCTTCACAAAATGACCTATCTCAATCGAGGTTTTCTGGGTTTCAGGTCAAATGACCAATGTTATTGATAGAATCGCAATATAGTTTGTGCTAATGTACCCATATTATGCACTCGTGTATATCATGGGATGGCGAACAATGTTGCAGAAGTAAGTTTTCCTTTTCGTCGCACCAAAAAGCCATTTTTTATTTTTCGAGTGCAAAAAACGGGGTGTTTCATGAATCTTGACATAGTTTCAGTTGGTCCAATATTTAAAATTTATGATATATAATTAAATAGATGATAGGGATGTCATATTTGGATTCCTCTCATTTTTCTAATCGATTTGGATATATTATTTGTCAAATTGTGATTTACGGATTTGTAGATATGAATTATTCAAATTTAAATAAAAAAAGCAAAATAAATAAAATTTATTTTATTTTTATTTGAATTCAAGATTATTATTACTTATTTATTGTTGTTTACTCAAAAAATTGTTTGGAATACAAAAAAACAAATATGTATAACATTATAGTGTAATGGTTAATAAGTTTGATATGATAATATTCACAACAGGTTCTAATTTGTTTGTCGGATGCTCATGTGGAAGGAACGAAAAAGTTAAGCGTGCCGGGGCTGGAGTAGTATTAGGATGGGTGACCGGTTGGGAAGTTTGACTAATTGTGCAATTTGACTTGAGACTAAGTATACTTTGAATTAAAAATGTCCATGTGAGATTAACAAGTTAAACAATACAAAAATGTTAAAAAAAATTAAAAAAAATTGAAAAAAGAAGTTGGAAAAAAAAATTAAAAAATCTAGGCCAACGGTACGGCCGTTAGCCATCTAGTTGGGCCCCATATGGTCTACGCCGACGGCTAACTATATACGCCGACGGCTTTTCTACGCCGACGGGAGAAGAGGCTACGCCTACGGACTGTACGCCGACGGTAGCCGTCGGACCAGCCTACGCCAACGGCATTTAGGACCTACGCCGACGGGACCCGGCCGTCGGCGTATTCAGCTTCTCCTGTAGTGAACAGGACCATGCCGACACTCGTCACAAAGACAAGTCACCGCAGACACCCTAACACGAGGGACATGCCAAACACTCAGTCAACTGCGTAGCTAGCACTACAAAACCACGTGAACCACATATACGCAAAACAAGAGCTACCCACTCAACCTCGCAATCGTACGACTTGAACCTGGTATTGGTATCACCTGCAGTCAACAAAATAATCAATCGGTACCTCGCAACCAACGCTACTGCTCGGTGAAGTCCTACTAGGTGACATCTAGCCAAAAGATCAACTAAAATCCTTAGCCTACACTCAATTTGGAGGGAAAACAACCAATCTTCTTTGCGCTCCTCTATGTACTGAAAGCGATGACATAGAAGTTCGAGTGGTTTACCAAGGTCGATCATTGGCTTGAAGTCATGCATGGCAGGGTTCAGACGACCAAGCCTCCGCGGATGAAATAAAAACGAATTTCCATCCACGGGATCAGACTTACACTTAGGTACAACTCGATCATATCGGCGTAATATCGTCAGATGGCCAGAAATTTACTAGCTACAACACTGCACCACGCAAACCGATCTCGGACGACTTGCATAAAACATAGTCCGATGCCTCTAAGTCCTACCGTGTGTTTAGAACTAGTGAATGTCATGTCCCTACTCTTCATATTCCTAACATGCTAGGAGCGCACAAGCAGATGAGCGACTGAATCGGAGCTACGCTTTCCTAATGCTATCCACCTTATCCTCTCGTATAAATATACTGTCAACTGAAATGACACTCGATAAATATAGTGATACTACATTTATGGACATCTGGGCAATTGTTCTGTGGTGTGGTTACATTTGGTGCTTTCCTACCGACCACGGTACATAATTTTGGTATGTCATGATTATTTCTTAAAAAAATTACTTTTCAAAGCCTAGGTAAGAAGTATATTTATTGGATTCTTCTGCCATTAGTCTCACATTTCTAATAGGGGCTTTCCTTTTTGGAAAGGCTAATAAGATGGAGGAACAATATAAACAACTTTTCGGTTGTGAAGCTATCTCTGTATCTATCGGATACTCAGGTGTCTCAATCCATTAAGAAAAAACTACTTAATAAAGAATGAAATCCAGTAGAGACCGCTTTGAGCAAAAGATGTTATGCTAGAGAATCAAACTACTTTCATACGGAGACATGCTAGTGCTTATCAATTATGTTCTTACTAGCTTGCCAAGGTTCATGATATCTTTTCAAAAAATATCCAAAGGGTACAGAAAAGAATATATTTTTATTAGTCACATTTCTTCTGGCGGAGTGATCAGCTGAAACAATTTTTTTTTTTGACTATTTGGGATATAATCATGTAATATGTAGATCCAAAGACCAAGAGTGTCCTTAGGGGTTGATGTGCTAGATATCAAAATTAGATCTTTACGTAGAAAATGGATGCTTAAGGTCTTGAATGAGGAGAGGATGTGACAAGAATTAGTACATACTCCCTCCATTCCAAAATACATTTTTTGCGGGTATCCGTTCCAAAATACTTGATGTGTTTTTAGTTCGAATTTGAAAAAACCACATTGTCAAATATTTTGTATTGGAGGGAGTAACAAATATCTTCAAAATAAACAATATCAGAAGTGATGGAAAACGTACAGCTTGCCATTTTGGAAAGGTTTGGTGAGAGTCAGGGAGGAATTTTAAGAGAGGATCCTTTAACATTGCCAATGGTAGGGAAACACCTTTTTGGGAGGACACCTAATTAGGA
The DNA here is from genome assembly GCA_030063025.1 of Avena longiglumis. Taxonomy (NCBI): domain Eukaryota; kingdom Viridiplantae; phylum Streptophyta; class Magnoliopsida; order Poales; family Poaceae; genus Avena; species Avena longiglumis. Next base: position 50,962,102 of record CP125978.1, read on the forward strand.
GCACTCATTTAGTCCAGCAATATCCATTCCTATATACTATTGTGCGACGAAAAGAAGTTTCTTTTGTTTGATGCTATTCTATTAGTAGTTCCTTTAAATATCAAATTTTGAAGAAATTTAACCAGAAATAAATGGGATGCTTGGCTACACTTAGTGAGTAACCATCCGTAGAATGGGCATCATAAAGGATTTTTGAATCTTTTATTCACTAATTGGAAGCACCATATGAGGCTCCACGTCTAGTTTAGTGATATAATTATGACCTTTAGATTTCTTCCTCGATCAGATCGGGAACCATAGTCTGTGTCCTGCTTAATGGTCTTCGGCCCTGTAAAAAAAGGTCTTTGGCCTGTCTACCGCGATCAAATACATATACATCCCCTCCGTCGAGCACGTCGTCCATGCGGCAATGTGCAACAACGTAGTAACCAGACCTGCGAGTGCCACAATCAGCTGCAATCAACCTATGCAGTTCGATCATCGCCACAATGCTGACACACGCCGCTTATCGCCGGTGCCGCAACCCATAGCTCTCCACTCAATCTATTGCGTTGTGTTGCCGCAGAAATACCTAGATTAGTTTGGTTCCTACACGATTTGTCGCTTATTGGTAGAGCTATGCAGCTATCGGTCATGCATGTAAAGGAACAATTGCGATCATACAAGGGTGCACTTCAAGTTTGAATCATGGCATGTCAGATCGGAATTACTATTTTGCTTTTTGGGGCTCTTAATATTTCCTATATATAATTCCTGCCTCACGTCAGATCCAAATGCAGTTTCTTCGTCATGCCTACAACGTTTCTTTTCCAAATTAGGAACCACCAGTTGGTATCGATGCATAGATGATATTAAGAATTGTCTTCTTATAAGATCTACTTCTATACGATTATTAGATTACTGATGAACACAGTCATGGCTTAAAATCATAAGTAATTCTCAGATTTCATATTCCTTATGGCTTTGAGCTATTACAGTACTTATAAATACACAAATATAGGAACCCACGGCCTGTACATAAAAATGATACATAAATATGATGTAGATTAGTAAATTGTACAATACATATTTTGCCATTATCAATAACTAGCACGGTGGCCATTGTGTCGTATGTGGTAAACATTATTTTTATGTGGTAAATATGAAATAGATGATATGGGATGGCATGATTGTAAATTATTCTAAAGCTTGAATTTTAATGGACTAGGTTTCAAGGTAGAGTGTTTCCTTAAATTGTACAAACTCGTGTCGGTGGTTGAACTTTACATGACATATCTCCTACATTAAACAACTAAGGATGGCGAATAACAAAAGCAAAAATATGTTCCATTCATCATGTCATTAAAACTAAGAGTGTCATACTTAATGGGAATAATTTTCTTCATTACCACACCATTAATTTATCACTAGTTGTATGTTACAAACAAAATCGAACCTATGTTGCAAGTCCACCGGTTGGTATGATGATCTTTCATAATAGGACAAGTATTTTAAACCTTATAACATTCATGTCATTTATGGGTAAACTATGTACATAATAAATATTTAAGATGTGAGAAATTTTCGATACCTCTTGGAAGATTTTGTATGTCTGCCAATCAACACTGATATATGGGGTTCATTTTTAACATCCCAAAGCCATTTTCCGTCTATTAAATGTCTTTCACTACTCATAATTTTTTAGCAAGTAGTGATTATTATAATTTCATTGACATATGTGTTTCTTCAAATTTCTAGCCCATGCAGATGACTTAAGATTAATATGATGGGATTGGTTTATTTTTTACTTGGGAGGTAAGAAACCTACATTTTATTCATGTTACATTTATTTTAAAAAATGATATCACTAGAGTCATGTAAATGCCATCTTCATCGCCATTTAACATGATTCTGAATATCACCATGGCATAAAGAAAACACCACGATTCATGACTACATGAAAATAAACTTTTTGACTAAAATTATGAAAAATTGATGCATGATTCAGGACATTTGTGTATATCATTAACATAGAGAGGGATGGTAATACAAAGTATGAAAGAAACATGGATATTAAATGAAGGGAAGGATTTGAGGAAATAATATCTAGGATTTCTCTAACCCACAACTATGAATTTCCTATTTTATTATCTGATTGATTAATAGCATGTGTATTTTGTACACTAGCTCCATTTTCTACATTGATTGTCTTCTACTCTATTCCTCTTTTACACCACCCCGTAAATGTAATTCTTTCATATTTTCTTCTAAATATGTAAAAACAATTGTAGGGGCTTCCTGAACGGTCTGACTGTCAACTTTTTTTATCTTTCAGACTTTCTTTGATCTCTAGGAACCAACAATAACTATTACACCATTTACATGTATAAAATAAAAAATTATTAGATATCTCAATTTGTAAAGTTAATTTTCATAATAATAGTTTTACACAATATTTTGAAGTGATGTCTATTATTTTTATTAAGTTCTAAAATATAAAAGAGTTAAGTTCATGCTTTCTAAGCATATCATGTATTTTGGAACATATGTAGAATTTATCACAAACAATTTTAACCATTATGGATAAATTCTATATGTTACAAATTTTTGGGTTTTCGAGTTGTTATCTATGTGCTAATCCGATATTACGATAGTATATTTACATAATGTTAATCATCATATATTATGGTCATCATTTCAATGTTAACATCATAAAACATATGTTCCCATTGACTACACATAGGATTATGCTAAATATTAAAAATGGTCTTAACTTTGTGTAGAAAATCTATGATGATGTTGCATGCACATTAGCATGGGTCACTCCCTAGTTAGAATAAACAACACATAAGTAGCCAGACAAGTAAATCATTTAATCTCGTGTTTGAGATATCATCCAAGTTAGTAAATTATAGAATGTTGCATCATAGCCATCTACAGAATTCAGGTCCCATGATAAACTTTTAGTTGATTCAGTTGAAAGGAGGAAACCAGTCTCTCCTCACAATATAATTTGATAGTTGCGTTTAAGGTTCAGAACTTGAAGGTTCACTAGAGCCCAAAAATGTTTTATGGAAAGAAAACCATTGACTTTATTTTACTAGGACCTAATGCGCGTAAAATTGCTAATTAGTCCCAACTGGTACACCTGGTCCGGGAGAATCGACACCCTCGCCAGGGTCTCCGGGACCGTCATCTGAACACCTCCCAGATCGATGTAGTAGAAGCCCCTGTCGACGCCGTGGCCGTAGTACTCCAGAGCTTCCCTGGGCCGAGGGATGGCGGCCGCCAGCAAACCGCCCCCTCCACGCGACGCCAAGGGAACGGGGACGGGCCGGGGAGCGGACGTCCCTAGCGCGTCGGCAGCGGCCGATGAGGAGCCCTTCTTCTTCTTCTTCTTACTCTTCTTCTTCTTCTTCTTAGGGGCCGCCGACGCGTCCACCCCAACCCCGCGGCGCGCCGGCACAACGAGCGTGGGGGCGGACGGGGGAGCCTCCTCACGCCAGGGACCCATGTCCGCGCGGCCGGCCCCCTGCCGGGCCTGCGCCGCCCCGTCGCGGGACCGCAGCGCAGCCGACCTGAGGCGCTCCTCACGGTCCTATCCGCAGCCGAAGGTGCGAGGGCGACGGACGTCCTCCACGCGCGCGCTGGCGCGGGAGGGGGGAGGAGGACGGCCGAGAGGCGCGGCGCGGCGGGCGGCGATGCGCGGGATGGCGGTATGCGCTGCATCGCGAGGTGGAGGCTGTCGCGCTGGGAGGTCGAGCGAGGAGGTGGCGAGGCTGGCGGTGCTCGCCGGGGACTGCACGCGGGCGCCATCAGCACCGCCAAGTAGGAGCGACGAGGGGGGGAGCTAGGAGGCACGGCGCGGCAGGCGGGCATGCGTCGGGACGGGCACAGGAGGTTAGGCACGCTGGTTTGACTCCCTCTGCGGAGGGTGGGCCGCGTGGGCCGAGGCCCTGGTGGCCGGCCTGCCCGTCCCCAGGCCAGCTGGGCCAGCCCCCAGCCTCGGCCACAGGAGGTCCAACCGCCAGCCCAGCGCGGACGGGCCAGCCACCCGACCACAGACCCCTTACTTTGGGCGCCGCCATGGCAGCCCTGGCCGGGACCCTCCCTGGCGAGGCAGCCGGCAGCCACGGGGAGGAAGTCACCCAGGACGGGCGGTCGGAGGAGGAGGGCAACGACGCGGGATGCCCGTTCACCATCCGAGATCCCGTCCAGCCGGACCCGAGCACCGGCTCGCGGCCCCTCGGCGCAGTGCCACCATAGGGGACCCCCGTCTCGTCCTCGACATCGCCCCACGCGAGGCCGTGCAGGTCAGCGAGGGCGGCGACCTGCGCCGGCGGGAGGGGGTTGGGGGGCGGCGGCGGCGGACACCGAGCCCGGCGAGCACCTGGTGCTGGCGTGGGAACCGTCCGCGCCCGACCATGACCTTGTGCGCCGAATCGAGGGAACCCCTGCGACAAACTTCGCCCGGCGGCGGTCCTGTGCGTCGACGACGATGCCGGCGGCATTGAGGAGGACCAGCCGGCCGTCGTCCGGCCGCAGAAGGAGGGTCGCCGACGACCAGCCCGGTTGGCAGCCGGCGAAGACCGACGCACGCCAGCGCAGAGGGAGGGGAGCCAGGGAAGGGAGACATGGCGCCGGGAGGGGGCCGACGCGCCGGCCGGCCCGGGGAGGACGCGCCGCCGGCGAGATTCAAAGGCTGGAGGTCATCCCGCCGAGGAATTCAAGATCAGACCCCTAGGCACCATACCCAGTCTCTTCTTTTTTTTTCGTGTGCCAACGTCTTGTTTCAATTCATTTGGTTTTCCTTCCACGATTCGGTGAATCAAATGCGAACAGAAGCATCTTAGCAAAAACGGCTAATCCTCCACGTTTCCTCCATATTTCCTCCAAATCAAAGGAGCCCTTATTACTACCCCGGATAAACACCAACCTGCATGGCCCCTCCCAGAATTATTGGATGATTCCATCGATTGACTAGTGGTCCATCCAGAGTTCCATGCTCAACGGGACTACTTTGTTGGCAACACGGTTGAGCACTTACGTACGCAAGATGTAACTACGAGCACCTACTTTGTTGGCGTTCCGTACTTGGCAATGTTCTTCGTTAAGTCAGAGAGAATCACAGCCGGCTACAGAACAATCAAGAGCATGCTCAGCAAGCAAACTTCGTCTCCTACTACCGGATGAGCAGACCAAGAGTGTAAAGATGGTCGATGTGAGGACCGCATCAACCATCACAATGAAAACATAGGTTTGGTAGTACAATTTTGTTAGGCATGATGCGCATGTCGTTCCTGCTAGCCTCCCAAGCCTACTCAAATCTCGCAGAATTAATAGACATGATCACCAAGATATCATCATGGCCATGAAAAAGCGAGAGCAAGTGCCAAGTGACCAACCATGCATGGAGGATGTTTTATGGGATGTGTTAACTCAATTGTTTATCTAGTGCTAGCTACCGGTACTGGTAAAGAAAAGACACAAAATGATACATACCATGTACTCTATATGGTACATAATACACACACACCTGCTTATGGCAGCTCATTCACGTCATCACGTGGTTGTCTTCAATACAAAACATTAAAATTCATAGATCAAGCTTTACCTTGTTGCGATCACGGAACAACACGTAGAGACGCCACTATATATAGGAAATCGCCGTAGGCTGCAGATCTACGGCAAAGGGTTTGCCATAGGCAAACTCATAACAAATCGTTACGACAAATTCGGAGTCGACAACCAAAAGATTTTTTGAGTGTTTATTTGCGGAGACACGGCAAATGGTTTGTCGTTAGTTTTATCCCAGCTCACGTCAAATATTTTCCATGAGAATTTCCTAGCCTACGACAAATCAACATGCTCCATGCGCTTGAGATTTGCCGTGAGTTATTCCCTGCTTGCGGCAAATCCAGCTGAGTTAACTAGATCATCCAAAACATCAAACTAGATCATTCAAAGATCACAATATATTACATGAATGTAGCACAACAACAAAAGCAAGTTCAAATCATGTAATGGCAACCAGTCCATGGTACCATTTGCTGCCATTGATGCCATCCGCTCCATCATGCCATGGATGCATGGTCGTTGCCAGAACTAATGGAGGCAAACAATGTTTTCAGTCAATTATAATTAGGGATCCATCTAAGGTTTTTCAACCGTCATTGTTGGAATCCGATGATACCAATTCCTAGCTTGTTAAGTAGTCCATCCTCCTCAAAATAGGATAAATGTAGCTTTTGGTTAAAGTCAAACTATTCAAATTTGACCAACTATATAGAAAAATATAAAGATGTACAATATCAAATGCACAAAGTAGGAAAACATATTTCATGATGGTTATAACAATAATGATTTGAGATTATAAACACTACTCCCTCCATTTCGGTTTACAAGCCCCACGAGTATATTTAGGTTACCAATTTTACCTATATACTTTGAATTATACAAGACAAAAATTGTATCAATAGAAAATAAAAAGTCTAAAGTTTCCCGGTGATATTTTTTAAATATAAACCTCATACTAAGTTTCTCAATTTGGCGACATAGAAGTACGTGCAGGACTTGAAACTGAAACTGAGGGAGTTATATATATATTTTTTATATAGTTGGTCAAACTTTGAAAAGTTTAACTTGTACTAAAAACTATGCATATCGTATTTTAGAAAGGAAAAGTCGAACTTCAGCTAATTTGAAAACCACTTACTCAAGATGAAAACATGAGCACCTACTTTGTTTGCCTTTTGTACTTGGCAATGGTCTCCATTAAGTTAGAGAGAAGCACAACCGACTAAAGATCAATCTAGAGCATACTCAACAAGTAAACTTGGTCTCCTTGTTGCATAGTAAACATGTACACGGTTGAGTAGTTTTTCCTACTGCCGGATGAGCATGCCAAGAGTGTAAAGATGGTCGATGTAAGGACCACATCAACCGGCACAATGAAATCATAGGTTTTCTTATATTAATAGACATGATCACCAAGATATCATCATGGCCATGAAAAAGCGAGAGCAAGTGCCAAGTCACCAATCAATGGAGCCATGGAGGATGTTTCATGGGATGTGTTAACTCAATTGTTTCTCTAGTGCTAGCTACCGGTTGTATCATATATATAGTGGATGTGAACAATGCAAACTGATACTGGTAAGAAAAAGAAGCAAAATGGTTACCGGTACGTATAAAACATTATGGCATCTAATTCACGTGATCACGTGCTTGTCTTCAACACAAAACATTAAAAGTCCTAGATCAATCGTTACCTTGTTGCAATCCCGGAACAACTAGAGATGTTGACAAAACATACACACCTACTTAAAGTTATGGAAGATAAAGCTCCCTGTTTTTATATACTTTATCAATTTGAATTGAATTCTCCATTGATTAAAGTTTCTTCTTGCAATTGGGACAATGCACATTCATTTCAGAACTTGACTTTTTTTGTTTAGACGTCCAGCAGCTGCCTTCATATTATGTACATACGTGCTCCAGGCCACAAGGGAACCTACGTACTATCATAGACATAAAATATTCTTTTTATGCAGCTCTGGAAAGGACCTGTATATAAATATTTAATTGGAAGCTAAAGCTATTTTCAAGAAGTAACAGCGATAAAAGAGGTTGCTTCCAGAATCTATACTTGCCATTTTTGTTGCTCTTTTATTTCGGAAAAGGGAATGAGACCCCGGAATGTACATCAATCTATATCGACATCCATTTTTTGCGAGTTTCTAGATTCAAAATCTACTAATCATGCACCACTTAGGGTGACCATATAGATCATCCAGCCGAAAATAAATAACACACAACACCTACTCAACATCTAGTCTGTTAGAACTTAGAAGTACTTTCGTCAGCCTCGGTGTAGATAGCTCGTGCAACCATGTCTACATGAGTGAATTGGTTAGGCATCGATTAATTCGTTGATGTTTAACTGAAGATGATCCGACTACTGGAGTGATAGCACAAAGTTGCATGTACTAGGAAAATCATGAAAGATAATTTAATGACTGGAAGCTTTGGAATTAAGTTATGACCTCATGCATCTGGCACAGGAGATCTTCCTAATTTCCCGTCACCATCTCATCATATAAATATATAATTCAGGCCAGCAATAGCATAGAGTACTAATACGTGCATTTTGCATCATCATTTTTAGGACTTATATGCACTGTTTAGAATTATATTTACCATGATTCATTATTATTTACATATTTAGATGATTTACGGGACTTTCATACAAAGTCTATTTCATTGGTATTTAATTTCTGGGAAGCAGAAAACCTTCTTTTTGATATTTTGTTCTTTCAGGGATCTTATGGATATCTAAAAATTGGAGGAAAAAATCTGATGAGTTTTTTACCCGGAGAATCAACTTTTGGGTCTTATTGAAGCATGCGAGAGAAGCCCCGACGGACAAAAGAGGCCAGAGAGCGCGCCCACCACCCTGGGTGCGTCCTACAGGCTCTTTTGGGCCTAGAGCGTCGTCTCGGCTCCTCATTTTTTACAGACGACTCCATCTTACCAAAAAACCTATGCCATATTTTTCCCACGATTTACAGAAGCGGCGGCGGAGGCTGAAATCCTCACTTACTCTAAGAGAGGGCGGATCCTGCTACACCGGAGCCTCCAGTGAGGAGGGATAGACGCCATTATCATCACCACTCCTCCTAGGCATAGGGAGAGGCCTCTCCATCAACAACTCCACCAGCACCATCACCATCTCCAAGATCCATCTCGTTTCCCTCATAGTTTGTGATTGATTGAACCCCCAGATATTATTGTTTTAAGGGCTATTTGCATGTTTGTGATTGACATCTTGTATTTATTTAGTGGAGAGATTATATTTTCAGATTGCGTTGTAATCCATATGCCACTGATCCATATCATGTTTGCCACTTGTGAGTAGATCCCCATGTTCCAAAGGGCATAGAATGAATTGGCTATGATTTTCATATAATATGCAATGAGTATGTGGCCAAGTTTTTATCTTTTATATTGTTCTATGATGCTTTTATGTGAACATCGACTGCATATTACTTCACCTATATGGTCTCATATGAGAATACTTTGATGCAATGATAGGGGTTGGAGGCGACGGAATTAATAGAAACCGTTTTCCAATACTTTGAGTTGCATTGGAGGGATTATATGTCGGGGACCAATGAACTTATTGCTATGGTGGGACATTTATGTCTTATTGATTCTTACATGTTCATGTGAATGTCTCTAGGACCCATCATACGTACTGTGTCAAATTGCTAATAAGTCCCAACTGGTACACATGCAAATAACGGAGTCATGGAGGTTTCCTAATGTTCCAAGGGTGAAAGCATTGTTGCCTCGAGTTACACAAGCGTATGAGCGTGGCCAGCCGGCATTGGGACCAGGTGTGTTGTTTTGGGATGTTTGACGGGCTTAGAGAAGTGTGCACAAGTCTTCGTTCTTCTTGGATATACCATCTCTCAAACTAGGTGGGTTCGAGAGCTTCTCTCCGGCAACTGATCGACGAGTCCTTCATACAAGATACATGCGTCGCATTCCTCTTGTCTTGCTCGAACAGCATGTGGTGCCTTTGTCTTGAAGTTCCTCAATCTTCTTGCCTAGAGGGGGCACTGTAGCTCCCCTCTGGAAATCAGGATTTCAAGTGAATACCAGCACATAAAAGTCCCGCATGCCTCACAAGCCTAAGTCACTCTAGCTGACTACTTTAAGGGACATGACTAGTAAAACATCGAGAATGATATGGGGCAAAGTTAGCTAATACCACTGTCGTGCTTGATTGGTTATTATAGTTGAACCCTCTAAGCATGTGCACAACTATCTACGGTGAGTGATAGTCCGGATGTTATATACTCCCTCCGTTTCAAAATATAAGATGTTTGACCTTTGTGAAGTGAATGTGTCTAGACTCATTTAAATATATACATCAACAAATGATTCCTTCAAATTTGATATCGACGAACTTAATGTGCAACTGACAATGGAGATAGTGAGCAAGGCCATGCATAAACTGGCTACCCGTTTTATTGAATAGCGAAGGAGCCCTTCAGAGCTGCACAAACAAAGGGAAGAACCAATGGATGCCCAAATCGGCCATAAGTAGTCCATATTACCTAGTAACATGGAGTAAATTGCACTCTGCCCACTTTAGACCATGAATTCGCAAAAGGTGCATTTTTAATAATTAATTAATTAAGAACTCATCATGTAGATGTACTCTTAGTCTAATAATACAAGGCCAGGTCGTGACCACGTTGGGTTATTTTTTCACGTTCATTTAGTCGTGGCAAGTGTCACTGTTAGAAAACGCCCTATAGGCCCCGGTTGGTAAGGGACATTAGTCCCGGTTGCCCAACCGGGACGGGGCAATCGGGACTAAAGCTCTAACCTTTAGTCCCGGTTGCCCCACCAACCGGGACAAATGGGGGCTGCGTGGCGGCATCGAGGCGAGGGTGGAGCATTAGTCGGTTCGTAACCGGGACTAATAACCTGCTGCCGCGGCAGAGATTTGGCCCATTTCTCTGCCGCGGCAGAGAATTCATTTTGGCACATTTTGTTGCCGCGACAGCATTTTCGCCACTTTTTGTGCCGCGGCAGAGAATTCATGTAGGGTTGTTTTATTGTTTATTTACTGATTTGCACTTATCAATAAAGGAACCTTATATTACATCATGATGACAACATTATATTCAATACACGGATCGAGTTCATGCACTACATACAAAAGTTGCTATTCGATGCTACCGACCAATTTCTTGAAAGTTTCTATTTTTACAATTCCTATTGTCTATACACAGCCAAGTAGTATTCCCCTTGTGTGTTTAGGACTTCTGCATCCAAGAATCCCGCCAATTTCTCCTGAATTGCTCGTACGTGATCCTTTGATGAAGACCGTCCGTGACGTTCGATCTGATTTAAAAAGTCAGCCTATATGAATGAAACTAAACACAATTTGATTGTAATTAAAAACTATAGAAATTGTTTAAGTGCATTGGAGTTGCTCTAAATTTCTGCCTTCTCATCATACGTCTGCGGATGAACTCGCATACATAGTATCCACATAGATTGTTACCTGGTCCCTGCGTCAGGCACTTTACGAGAACAGAGTTCAATCAAAATAATAATCAAACATGATAATAACTGTATCAAAACTAGAATCGAAGAGATGCGCGGATATAGCTAGTGGTGCTTACATTTAGTGGTTGAAATGTAAGCTCCTCTTTCCAAACACCCCTATCCTTCTTGGTGAACCGTTTCCAAGCGCTGCCCGGCGTAGAAAACGAATAAAATAAGTTATTAAGTACTTGATATCATAAAATTCACGAACGATTGCCGATATAGTGTCGTAATGATTAGAATTACCGCTGGAGAAGTATCTGCATGTCCTTCCACGTCTCAAGGGGTTTATGCTTCGAGTCCATGACTAGTACACGCCCTTTGTCAAGTTGAATGATTAACAGAATATAGTGGAAGCTGCAAATGCATAACTAATCAATTATATACTTAACATCGAGTAAGCGAAATAGAAAGTGTATACAAGACAATAACACTCACTCGAAGTTGTAAGGAAATAGTATTTCCCTTTTGGTTTCTTGAAACCTTAACGCGTGTACTATATTATCCTCCGTATCCTGGGGGCTTATTTTGAGATTAGCTTCATGAACCCAATATGGGTCAATGAAGCCAATGTCATAGATTTGTCCTCTGCTGCATTCGAGAATCTTCATTCTGCATATTACAGTATGATTATATACATGCAATAAACAAAATAATATAGCTGGAGACTAAATTAATTACAGAATTAGTACTTACAGACAATAGGCACTGATGATCGATTTGTCCAAGGCGTCTTGATTGAATAATTGAAATAGTTCATCAAATTCAATGGATATCATGTCATCCTTATCTTTCCCATGATGCTTTTTTGTAACCCTCAGCACTATCCAGTTAGCCCCGGACCTTGTGGCATGCATGTACCAGTTATGCAATCTTCGTATTTTTGTTGGAAGATTGTTTACCTCCTCAGGTTTGACGAGAGGTTTGCCGTACTGGTATTTGTATGCTACTTCACTCACGGGGAAGTACTCTAACTGGGATAAGTACTGGACAATAATCATACCTTGAGCAGCGGCAGCTTCTCCGTATTGTGCAACTACCTCTGGATCATACTGCTCTTCGGCCCCATATTTGCTCAACCCCACATTGGTTTGGGAAATCACCTTGAGAGGGGCGCAAGACTGTTTTGCTTGTTCTCTGAGCTAGGCAACAGATTTCTCGCTTGCATCAGTACTGCTCTTCGAGGCTTTTTGTGCCGCATGGGACTTGAGAATAGAACGCTCATAGTCTGATGACAGCTTTGGCTCGGGTTGATGAAGATTCTTTAGCATTTTCAACACTTTGGCTTTTTCTTCTTTGGTGCTGGGAAACTCTGGCTCTTTCGGCCGCCTCAGCTTAGCGAAAAACGCTGTCATTTCCGCATCAACGATCGCCGCAGTCTCCTCTTCAGTACAGTCATAACCTCTCTTGGGAGGAACCGTTGGTACTTTTGGAAGAGGCTCTTGTTTACGTTTCGGCGATCGCTACGGCGATAGTAGCATGCGCTTCGCTTTTTATCTGAGGCGCCGCGATGGCTCCTTGGCGATGGCTGCCGAGAGATTGGTGAGGCGACGGGCGGGTGAGGCGACGAGCGGCGGCGACGACCTCGGAGAGGGTGAGGCGGCGAAGATGGCCTTGGCGTGTGATTTGACGATACAATCCTTCGACCATAGAATGGTGACGTTTTCGTCACCAGCGATCACATCCCTTCACCAGGCGGGTAGTGAAGATCCAAAACCTCAAAGGTGGGCATGATTTCATCCACGCCGACAACAGCGTAGCCCTCCGAACCGGACGGCGTGGTAAGTTGGTGTGGGTCCAATTGGTAAGGCATAGCCGACCGCCACCTTCATTGATATGTTCACAACTTTGACATGTAGCTCGCGATGTGTCATCTCTGTGATATCATCCTTTGGGTAGCCAACAGGAGCCATCGTCGGTGCATCATCGTCATTGCCATTGTCATCACCGGGACCTCGTTGGAAGCCACTCGCTTTTCGATTATTCGATAGGCGGTAGCATCGAATGCGGTGTCTGCTGAGATGGGCCGTAGTACTGCTGTTTAAGTCGTTAATTTCATCTTGTTGTTGCTTTAATCATTCTTCAATTAAGCATTCGCTCTTTCGACTTTCTGCTTCAAGCGCCTGTCCTTACTCCTCGGCGGCTTCTATCGGGATATTTCTTCCTCTCTTGAAACCCAGTCCTCCATGATTGGGAGCCTATTGTGCCTCGTGTTCGTCCATCATGTTCCTTATTTCCAAGGGCGAGTGTGAGCTCATTATTCTCTCTATCGGAATGAAGTCCCCATCTTTAACAGCCTTCTTGCTTTTCTGATCCTCTCGATTGGCAAGGGGTCTTCTTTATGTCGTATGTTATATATACACCTCCCTTCCGAGTCCAACGTGCCCCATGCCCGTAAAACCAATTCCTTGCACGTTCTACCCAATCATCTGTCTCTGGGGTGATCTTTTTATCACGCAGTTCCTGCTCAAGTTTCTCCCACTTAGGAATGCCATACTGTAGCCACCTTGCCCCATAGTATGGTGATACTTCTTGTTAGCGACATTCACTTATTCGTTTGAGACATTTTCTTAGCTTTTCTGATTTCTTTTATTCCACAAACTCAGCCTGAATGGTTTTATCTTCTCAAACTGAATATATTCTTGAAATCGAGTCTTCTTTTCACGACATAGTCAAGGTGCAATCTTTTTTCCAGTTGGAAACACTTGGTCCATCTTCTTCAAAGCCCACTCCACCTTAGCCTCCATGGCTCTCCCATGTTGTAAGGCGTCCTCAATGGATCCTCGCATTTGGATCCAGCTCTATCTTCGTAGTTTGAAATTAACCATGAGCCTCTTCCACGTAAATCTTTGGCGTGGTTAGGGACAAATAAACATGTTCCTCTTCATCCGCATTAGCAAGCCTATTCCAATTTCTAATGGTGATCGGTATTAAGTCCCTAACGATTACTCGCATTGTGCCACAAATTTGGTTGCGACAACTCGAGCCGTCGGGTTTGCGTCTTCACGACATCTTTGATCCTGAACCTCTCATGGTCTTGCAACTTTTTGGTTGGGCCTCGTCGCTCTTTTCGAGATTCCTTCGATCCGAGGGCTAAAAGAAGAAAGATCGTCGTTACTATTTCTATATAGATAGCAGATGATTAATTAATGAATTGATTTATATTACATGCACCTCGAGCGTCGTCTTCTCGATTACACAAGGCGCCTTCTCCCTCGAAGGCAACACCTTTAACCTCAAACAAGTTGTCTCCGGTAAAGAGGATCACCCTCACGGAGTTGTTCAAACGTTGATACGCCTAAATTATCTTCCCCACGGATCACACCTTGGATCAACTCTTCCTTTTCTTCGTCTCTGGCGTGTGGGTCCATATTTTCTGCATAGGTGGAAAAACGAATAAGTCAAAGCGGCTAAAGGATAAAGTTAAGTACGGTGTTGAGAGATATAAACCCTAATTCAGAGAAACCCTAATATATACATACACAATAATAAAAATGAAGAGAAAGGGAAACCGTGTAGTAGATAGGCACATCGTCGAACCCACATGCACCTAAGTTGCTTGAAAATGTGAATGGCAGGGCTACCCATTGTGACCCCAGTGGGCGAACAAGACCAATAAGACCAAAGTAATTAATAAACCTAATAATACCTAACTAATAATAAACCTAATAATCGAAACACCGAAAAGAAAGCGAAAAAATCAACACATGGCATCGATGCAACGCTCAAGCAAGTATGATGATATGACAAGTTAATTTGCATTGAATGTAACCCTAAGACATGCTCGACGATTTAATCGGGGTTCCGAGGGGTGAAAACCCTAACTCGGGGAAACTCCGGAACATATGAGAGGGGTGCATTTGTTCTTCTAATTATACTTGTCATTTAAGTTGTTGAACAATGCATGATTATAGTTTAGATAGATAGGTTTCATTTTTCTGAACAATTTGATATATTATTTGTATTTTTCTGACTTATAAACAATAAGTTATTGATTTTACAATATTAAATCATTTTCTGGAATTAAAAAAAGGCAAATAGTTTTTACACCGGGGCGCCCCCTAGCCAGTGAGACTGACAGAAGGGCCCTAGTGCCAACTCAGCCTCCACGCGTACAGATCATTTTCCTACCACAGAGAAGTCTACCCACTGAGGCTGACTGATGGGCCCCAGGCCACATCAGCTGCCACGCGAGCACGAGTGACGTCAGCACGACGTCACGCTGGCGGTGAGCTCCCGTGCAGCGGCAGCAAGCGATAGCGGCACCGGACGCTGGATGGGCGTTAGAGAGCGCGATGCAGGGAGAAAGGTGGCGGCGCTCCTTGTTGGTCACCGAGCGTCGCCTCCGCCGAGCTCGAGCGGCGTCGTCGGGCACACGCGGGAGAGTAGTACAGGAGAGAGGAGAAAGAACAACGTGAGGATCAACAGCTCACCAGGAACACGACGGAGGTGGTGGCGAGGCCGGGCGAGCTCGGGAGACGCCGGAATCGACGGAGGCGACGCGCAGACGGAGCTTCCAATCCAGGCGATTGAGGTCACGCGAGGGGAAAAAGTAGGCGGCGTGGACGGAGGCAGCGGCGGTGGCGACGGACGCAGCGGGTGGCGGCTCGGAAGCCTGCCGCGAGCGTGGCGTCGGTGAGAAGCAGAGAAGTGAGATGAGGAAGAAGAAAGGAGACGCGTCAGTTATAAACGAAGGGCCTTTAGTCCCGGTTGGTGGGCATACGTCCCGGTTGGAGCCACCAACCGGGACGTATACTCCAATATTTTTAGCAGACCAAGGGTTGGCGCGCAGGGGGTCTTTAGTCCCGGTTGGTGGCTCCAAGCGGGACATATTTCCCTGATTTCAAATTTTTTCAGGTATTTTCTCTCCGTTCCCGCCTTATTTTTTATTTTGGGGTTTAAATTTGTATTGTTTTTTAAATGATAATTAATTTGGAATTTAGAAAAAGTTTAAACATAAAAAGTGTTTGGATTTGAATAAATAATTCAAAACCATTTTCTGTTTTAAAAAATAATTAATGTAACCATTTAAAATATGAACCATTTACAATTAAAAATGAATTAACTTATATTTTTTTAATATCAATTTGGAATTTAGAAAAACTTTAAACATAAGAAGTGTATGGATTTGAATAAATAATCCAAAACCATATTCTATTTCTAAAAAATAATTAATGTAACCTTTTAAAATGAATTAACTTATATTTTTTAATATTAATTTGGAATTTAGAAAAACTTTAAACATAAGAAGTGTATGGATTTGAATAAATAATCCAAAACCATTTTCTATTTCTAAAAAATAATTAATGTAACCTTTTAAAATGAATTAACTTATATTTTTGAATATTAATTTGGAATTTAGAAAAACTTTAAACATAAGAAGTGTATGGATTTGAATAAATAATCCAAAACCATTTTCTATTTTTAAAAAATAATTAATGTAAACTTTTAAAATGAAGATAGGGGACGAGCATCGTTAGAACTTGCACTGGATCTATGAAGAAACCACATATTATGTAGTCTAAAATGATTTTTCAAAAAATCACGGCGATAGATCATGTACTTGTAGTACAAACCGACCCACTTCCTACCGATTCGGCAGACATTTGTCCTTTTACGGGATGGACGAAAAGGTTTGAGATGTACCGGTTGGGAGATAGTCCATGTAAGGTGGTCTAGTATTTTAGGAAAATGGGACGGTAGCATTGTGAAACGGCATTTTGGTGGTTACTTCACAAAGCGACCCGTTTTTTGCTCGGAAAATGGAAAAGGGCTTTTCCGTATGCGACAAAAGGAAAACTTCCTCTGTAACATTGTTCTCCATACCAATGTCCACACTCATGCATAATATGGGCACAATATCACAAACTATACCATGATTCAGCATAACATCGGTCATTTGGACCTAAGCCATGAAACCTCGAACATGATAGGTCATTATGTGAAGGTTTTTTGAAACATGATCAATATACCAAGTCTGGTATTTTCATTTCAACTATGTAAAAAATATGACACCACGAAGGATTTTCATTGTTCGGTTTTTTTGAATTTATTATGCCCGTTTGAATTATCTGAATTTCTAACTATGGTCGAACCGGTGTGCATGAAGATAGGGGACGAGCATCGTTAGAACTTGCATTGGATCTCTGAAGAAACCACATATTGCGAGTCTAAAAATGATTTTTTCAAAAAATCACGGGCGATAGATCATGTACCTGTAGTACAAACCGGACCCACTTCCTACCGATTCGGCAGACATTTGTCCTTTTTACCCGGGATGGACGAAAAGGTTTGAGATGTGCCGGTTGGGAGATAGTCCATTTAAGGTGGTCTAATATTTTATTAAAATGGGACGGTAGCATTGTGAAACGGCATTTTGGTGGTTACTTCACAAAACGACCCGTTTTTTGCGCTCGGAAAATGGAAAAGGGCTTTTCCGTGCGACAAAAAGGAAAACTTCCTCCTGCAACATTGTTCTCCATACCAATGTACACACACATGAATAATATGGGCACAACATCACAAACTATGCCGTGATTCAGCACATAACATCGGTCATTTGGACCGAAAAAGCCATGAAACCTCGAACATGATAGGTCATTTTGTGAAGGTTTTTTCGAAACATGATCATTGTTCGGCAGACATTTAGTCCCGGATGTAGTCACAAACCGGGACTAAAAATATTTTCCGCCATTTCCCACCTCTTCCCGCCAAGTTTTCCGCCTTTTCTTTCTAGTCCCTAGATTTAGTCCGGATGTAGTCACTAACCGGGACTAAAGATATTTCCGCCATTTCCCGAGCTTCACGCCAAGTTTTCCGCCTCCTTTCCTCTATATTTAGGGTGATCGTGTCATGGCTATCCACACATCCACACCTTCCTCTCTTAGAACAATGGACAACGCCTACTAGGCCATTCGACCTCGAGGAGACCGAGGCGCCAGGCGCCCAACTACCCTTGTCCGCCGGGCTACCGCCGCTCACCGGATGCCGAAGCTACTGGAGGGTTCTCGCCCTCCCGCCCTCAAGGTTCCGTGACGCCAGCGGCCATCACAAACCACTTCTACCACGAGCTCACGCCGAGCAGCGGATGGATCCCGGTGATCCCGACAACTACGACACTGAATGCCTTCTTCTAATAGGCGGAAAGGGCTCGCCAGTACGAGGGTGATGGCCCGCCACCGTGAACCACAACGGCCGCCGTTGCGTGGTGGGCGAACCACTTATCATCAGTGATGCGCTACATCGCGGGAGACCATCCTCGCCACGGTGCCCACGAGTCCACCCGCCACAGGCCCCACACTGTCCAGTGATGGCATCGTCTTCTAGGAGACCCTCTCCCACCCGCCGTGAATCCGAGGCTGAATGGCCCCTGGTATATGCCATGGATGGGCTGAGGATCCCCAGAGTGGCAGGGGACGATGATGATGACGACGACGATGAAGACCCTGAAGCTGCGTACTATAGGACTAGGCATGATTATGACTAAAGGGGGCGGCTTTAGTCCTGAGTGTTAGATAGTCCCGGTTTGTCGGTTTTAATATTAATAAATGTCTTGAGTGTTACCTAATAAATAGAGGGAAATGCCTATATAAAGAGAGGTTCATATTTAGTCGGTTGGAGAAACCAACCATGATGAAGGATTCTGCAGAGTGGGCCAGGCAACACTAATAATAGGGGTGAGTGTCGACATTATGTCGTGCGGCTTGTACCTTGTCCCGGATGGTGTGACCAACCGACTAAAGATGAACTTTAGTCGGTTGGAGACACCAACCGACTAAAGATGAGTCAAGACTAATAATAGGGTGAGTGTTTACATTATGTCGTGAGTGTCGACATTATGTCGAGCTGCTTGTACTATAAATATGCATCCTTGTGAGTCCAGTCCTCCAAGTTTGAGGCATCTCCAAGATGGTTTTAGAGAGCAGGACACCACTACGAGTTTGGAGATGTTGACGAGCCCAGTCCTCCGGCATCTCCGAGAAATCTGGTCATAGAGGCACTCCTAATATGTGAAATTAGTTAGCTCGAGGCATATTGATCTAGTTAGTGAAGTTACAAGCTGCAAGATGGTTTTCGAGAGCAGGCACACTGCGGCCAGTTGCTGAGGAGATGCCGACGGATCCTAGTCCTCCGCATCTCCGAGACTGGTCATAGAGGCACTCCTAATATGTGAAATTAGTTAGCTCGAGTATTGATCTACTTAGTGAAGTTACAAGCTGCAAGATGGTTTCGAGGCGGGGACACCACTGCCAGCTTTCAGGGAGATGCCGATGGAGCCCAGTCCTCCGGCATCTCCGAGAAACTGGTCATAGAGGCACTCCCAGCTCCGAGGCGTATTGATCTAGTTTGTGAAGTTACAAGCTGCAAGATGGTTTTCGAGAGCAGGGACACCACTACGACCAGTTTCAGGGAGATGCCGACAGAGCCCAGTCCTCCGGCATCTCCAAGAAACTGGTCATAGAGGCACTCCCGGTCCAGCCACAAAACGGGACTAACACTCAAGACATTTATTAATATTAAAAACTGAGACTACAAAACCGGGACTAAAGGCCACAAACCGCGAAATATATCCTTCGGTCATGCCACAAACCGTGAAAGACATGAACTAGAGTTACATAATATGAGCATGAACTTCTTGGCATATGTCATTCCTTATGACCGCTTCAGACGTAACCATGGAGCATCTTCTTTACTTAACGGAATGCTTGGGTCAGTTTTCACTGTGAAGGGCGGAATTTCATCAAACCTATTATAATCTTCTGACATGTCTGTCTTGTCCTTGATTCCCACGATGTTTCTTTTCTCTAAAAGAACTATGTGACGCTTTGGCTCATCATATGATGTATTCGTTTGCATTTTTTTTCTTTTTTTCGGTCTGGAGGACATGTCCTTCACATAGAAAATCTGAGACACATCATTGGCTAGGACGAATGGTTCATCTCTATAACCAAGATTGTTGAGATCCACTGTTGTCATTCCGTACAACTGGTTTATCTTTACCCCTTCCCCATTCAGGTTGACCCATTTGCAGCGAAACAAAGGGACCTTAAAAGAGACTCCATAGTCTAGTTCCCATATCTCCTCTATGTAACCATAATATGTGTCCTTTTGTCCATTCTCGTCTATTGCATCAAAGCGGACACCACTATTTTGGTTGGTGCTCTTTTTATCTTGGCGATCGTGTAGAATGTATTCCCATTTATTTCGTACCCTTGGAAATTCAATACAGAGAAGATGGTGACGGCCAACAAGTATAGCTGATCTCCAACAGTGGTGTCATTCAAGAGATGTGTCCGCATCCAACCACCGAAAGACTTCATGTGTTCATCTAATCCATGATTCAGCTTCCCCGGGTTTTGAGCGCATAATATTCTTGTGGTCCTCGATATACGGAGCTGCCAAGGTGGAATTATATAGAACTGTGTAGTGTGCTTTAGTGAAAGAATCCCCATCCCTACATATCATTGCTTTCTTTCCCAGCGTGCCTTTTCCACTTAGTCTTCCCTCATGCCGCGAGTCAGAAACACCAATCGGCTTAAGGTCAGGAATAAAGTCAACACAAAACTCAATGACCTCCTCTGTTCCATATGCCTTGGATATGCTTCCTTCTGGTCTAGCACGGTTATGAACATATTTCTTTAAGACTCCCATGAACCTCTCAAAGGGGAACATATTGTGCAGAAATTGTTGGAGATATGCCCTAGAGGCAATAATAAATGTAGTTATTATTATATCTTTGTGTTTATGATAAATGTTTACATTCATGCTATAATAGTATTAATAAGGAAAAATTAATACTTGTGTGATTTGTAAACTTAATTTGAAGTCCCTAGTATAGCCTCTATATTTCACTAGCTTGTTGGTTGATTAAATGATTGTGGTTTCCCTATCATGAACATTGAGATGTTATCAACAACAAGATCATATCGTTAGGAGAATGATATGGTGGACATACTCCTATTGATAAGCGTAGCATAAAGATCAAGTCATTTCAATAGTTCAATTGCTATATGCTTTCTGATACATAGTAACCTAATTCCTTCGACCATGAGATCATGCATATCACCTTTACCGGATGGATGCTTTGATGACATCAAACACCACACCGTGAATCGGGTGGCTATAAAGGTGGCATTGAGTGTTCGGAAAGTATTGGTTGAAACACATGGATCAAGAGTGGGATTTGTCCATACATATGACGGATAGATATACTCTGGGCCCTCTCGGTGGAATGTCATCCAATTAGCTTGCAAGCATGTGACTGGGTCACAAGGGATCACATATCACGGGAACGAGAAAAGAGTACTTATCGGTAACGAGGTTGAACTAGGTATGTAGAGATACCGACGATCATAACCTTGGATAAGTAAACTATCGTGAGACAAAGGGAAATTGGTATCGTATGTAAGTGGTTCATTCGATCGCAAAGTAATCGTAGAAATATGTGGGAGCCATATGAATTTCTAGATTCCTCTATTGGTTATTGTTCGGAGAAGTGTCTCGATCATGTCCGCATAATTCACGAACCGTAGGGAGACACACTTAAGGATTCGACGTTGTTTGAGTAGTTATGGTATTATGAGAAAGAGACCGAATGTTGTTCGGAGTCTCGGATGGGATCCGGGATATCACGAGGTGATCCGAAATGGTTCGGAGAATAAGATTCATATAAGGAAAGTCCGTTTGAGTTCGGGAATGATTAGTGTTTTCATCGGGAATGTTCTAGAAGGTCCGGATTGTCCCAAGACTCCGGGGAGGAGGGTACATGAATGTGTCATTGAATGATTGCATCATGTACTAAGTGTTCTTGCTGTTCCAAAACATGAAAGTCAAATTGCGTTTGAAAGTCAAACGGCTAAAACAGAAAGCTGTGGGAAACAAGCAAGAGGAGGTTGAAACCAACTTGGAGGAGTTCCTATCCTCCAAGTCGGCCCAGCCCTAGGCGAGTTGGGGAGGACTCCTCCTCCTGGCGCCCTAGCCCTCCACCTATAAAAGGAGGCGGGGCTCCTCCTGAGACACACAAGTTTCTACCTCTAATCTCGGTTTAGAGCCGTTTGGTTTAGAGCTTCTAATTGCTTTAGCCTGCGGTTTAGAGCCTTCTAATTGGTGTGCCTAATCTCTAGACCACTAATAGCCCTCTCTCATAATCCACCATCCTCGCTCCGGCTTAAGGCGAAGCCCTGCGGGATTTCCCCTCGACTTCCGGTACCACGCCGTTGTCTTTGGGAATCGCGAGGAGAGTATTACAACCTCCGCTGCTGGAACAAGGGAGAGGAAGGTCTTCGTCAGATTTACCGACGTGTGACCGATTGTGGAAGCGCTTTAGGAACGCCGGAAGGATCGTCCACACGATCTTGAGATCGGAAGAGTACGACTACATCACCCACGAGAATCGCTCTCGTTAAACACTTTGGAATCTTCGAGGGTAAGTTATTCCATCGACTCATTGCTACAATCTAGTAGATAGATCTTGGCTTGTTTGTTTGTATGCGATAGAAAATTTTTGTTTTCCATGCTACGAACCCCTCTGAGGGTATCGAGCCGTGTCTATATGTAGATCTGTTGCACGAGTAGAACACAATGGTCATTGTGGCGTTGATGCTTTTATTGTCGATTGCTTTTTGTGTACTTTGCATCTTGCGGTATGTTGGGATGAAGCGGCCCGGGCTAACCTTACATGACATCGTTCATGAGACTTGCTCCACGCTTAACATGCAACTTGTATTGCATAAGTGGCTTTTATGCCTCGCTTTCTCCTAGCATAGTTAAGATCCAATTTACAACGGGTGATCAACAATGCTAGTATCAATGTTGTGGTTCTTGTTCGTAAGTTAGAACGACACTTATTGAAATCCCCAAACCACGTAAAATATGCAAAGAAAGTAGAGGCGTCTAACTTTGTTTTGCAGGGGTGTGCAGTGATGTGATATGGCCATGATTGTGATTATATTTGATGTATGTAATGTTCCTTATTGTAAGTTGGCAACCGGCAGGAGCCATATGGTTGTCTTTAATTTATGTTAAGACCCGCGTGTCTATTCAAAGTAGTTGTAATAGTTGAAGTTGGTGGACGACAACCATGGTGAAGCATCATTGACCTTGATGCAATGCCGGTGATGATGGAGATCATGTTCGTGCTTGAAGATGGAGATCGGAAGCACAAAGAAGAAAGGCCATATCATATCACATATTATGAATTGCATGTGATGTTAATCCTTTATGCATCTTGTATTGCTTAGTAGACGACGGTAGCATTATAAGATGATCCCTCATGCACATGAATTTCAAATCATAAAGTGTTCACCCTTAGTTAGCACCGTTGCTAAAGCTTGTTGTTTCAAGCACCACGTGATCGGGTGTGTTAGATTCGCAAGTGTATACAACGTGAGCAAGCCAGATTTGCTCATGCGAAACTAAGGTTTGATCTTGACGAGCCTAGCATGTACGGACATGGTCTCGGAACACGGATTACCGAAGGTAAAGCATGAATCGTATAGTAGATATGATGAACATGACGATTGTTCGCCATTGAAACTATATCAACTCTCGTGATGATCGGTGTTGATGTAGTGGATTTGGTTCGTGTGATCACTAAAACAATGTGAGGGATGTTGTTTTGAGTGGGAGTTCACCTAGTTTAATTTCATTAATTAATTTGAACTCAATTTGTCATAAACTTAGTCTAAACTATTGCAAATATGTTGTAGATCAATGGCAGCCCTACCATCAATTTTAATGCGTTCCTAGAAAGAAAAGTTGAAAAACAATGGAAGCAACCATGGATTGGTTCCGCAATTTGAGGATTGTCCTCACGGTGGTAATTTGACCTATGTCTGGATGCATTGGGTGACCCACTGCGGTGATGCTTGATGAAGTAAAGAATGTTTACCTCGCTCGGAAGAATCGTACTCCATAGTTTAGTGTGCTATCTTGTATGGTTTAGAATCGGAGCTTGAAAGGTTTGAAGAGTCGGACCCATATGATATTGTCGAGGATCTCAAATTGATTTTTGAGACTCATGCGGCAATTGAAAGCTATGAGGCTTCGAAAAGTTCTTTAACCGCAAGATGGAAGAGGGCAGCTCACAAGTGAGCATGTGCTTAAGATGTCCGGGCACGCAAAACAAACTTCAAAGCTTGGGTATAGTGATTCCTAATGCTTTGGGGATTTACCGATCCTCCATCACGCCACCAAGTTACAGGAACTTTGTGATGAACTACAACATGTAGAACATGAACAAAGAGTTGCGAACTTTGCTATGTTAAAGTCTGCAAGTGGAGATCAAGAAAGAGCACCAAGTGTTGATGGTCAATAAGACCACCAAACTCAAGAAAGGCAAGTCTAAGCAAAAGGGACACTTCAAGAAGGGTGGTAAGAAAGTTACCACGCCGACGAAGAAAACCAAGGCTGGACCAAAGCCTGAAACTGAGTGCTTTTACTGCAAGGGAGAAGGTCACTGGAAGCGGAATTCCCCAAAGTACTTGGCAGATTTGAAGAACGGCAACATCAAGAAGAAAGGTATATATGATATACATGTTATTGATGTGTATCTCACTAGTACTCGTAGTAGTGCCTGGGTATTTGATACTGGTTCGGTTGCTCATATTTGTAACTCGAAACAGGTGCTGCAGAATAAACGGAAGCTAGCGAAGAACGAGGTGACGATGCGCGTGGGAAACGGATCAAAGGTTGATGTGATCGCGGTCGGCACGCTACCTCTTCATCTACCATCAGGATTAGTTTTATACTTAAATAATTGTTATTTAGTGCCTGCGTTGAGCATGAACATTATATCAGGATCTTGTTTATTGCGAGACGGTTACTTGTTTAAGTCAGAGAATAATGGTTGTTCGATTTATATGAGTAATATGTTTTATGCACATGCACCGTTGATAGATGGTCTATTCTTATTGAATCTCGATAGTGGAAATACACATATCAACAATATTGAGGCTAAACGTTTGAAATCAAGCGATAATTTGACCTATATGTGGTACTGTCGTCTTGGTCACATTGGAGTGAAGCGTATGAAGAAACTCCATTCCGATGGACTTCTTGAATCACTTGATTTTGAATCACTTGAAAGATGAAGCATGTCGATGGGAAAAATGACTAAGACTCCATTTTCGGTATGATGGAGCGAGCTACGGACTTATTGGAAATCATACATACCGATGTGTGTGGTCCAATGAGTGTAGCATCATGTGGTTATCAAGTTATGTTCTTACCTTCACAGATGACTTGAGTAGATATGGGTATATCTATTTCATAAAACATAAGTCCGAAACTTTCGAGAAGTTTAAGGAGTTTCAAAGTGAGGTAGAGAATCAACGTAACAAGAAGATTAAATTTCTACGTTCTGATCGTGGAGGTGAATATCTAAGTTACGAGTTTGGCGAGCATTTGAAGAAGTGCGAATACTTTCACAATTGACACCGCGGAACACCACAGCGTAATGGTGTGTCCGAACGTCGTAATCGAACTCTTTTAGATATGGTTCGTTCTATGATGTCACTTACAGATTTACCGCTATCATTTTGGGGTTATGCATTAGAAACAACTGCATTCACTTTAAATAGGGCACCGTCTAAATCCATTGAAACGACACCGTATGAATTATGGTTTGGGAAGAAACCTAAATTGTCGTTCCTTAAAGTTTGGGGATGCGAAGCCTATGTAAAGAAGTTACAGCCGGACAAGCTTGAACCCAAAGCGGAAAAATGCGTCTTCATAGGATACCCGAAGGAAACTATTGGGTATACCTTCTATCATAGATCCGAAGGCAAAATCTTTGTTGCCAAGAATGGATCCTTTCTAGAGAAGGAATTTCTCTCGAAAGAAGTGACTGGAAGGAAAGTAGAACTCGACGAGGTTGTCGAAACTTCTCTCGAAATTGCGAGTAGCACAGCACCGGAAGAAGTGCCTGTGGTGCCTGCACCAATTAGAGAGGAAGATAATGATGATGATCATGAAACTTCGGTTGAAGTTGCTACAGAGCCTCGGAGGTCAACGAGAACTCGTACCACTCCAGATTGGTATGATCCCGTTATGAGTGTCATGTTGGTGGACAACGCCGATGACCCCGAGACATATGAGGAAGCGATGATGAGCCTAGATTCCAATAAATGGCAAGAAGCCATGAAATCCGAGATTGGATCCATGTACGAAAACCAAGTATGGACTTTGGTGGACTTACCGGATGGCCGGAAGGCTGTCGAGAACAAATGGATTTTCAAGAAGAAAACAGATGCTGATGGTAATGTTACTGTCTATAAAGCTCGACTTGTCGCAAAAGGGTTTCGACAAATTCAAGGAGTTGACTACGATGAGACTTTCTCACCAGTAGTGAAGCTAAAGTCTGTAAGGATTATGTTAGCAATCGCTGCATATTACGATTATGAGATATGGCAAATGGATGTCAAAACAGCATTCCTCAATGGATATATTGATGAAGAGTTGTATATGATGCAACCCAAAGGTTTTGTCGATCCTAAAGATGCTAACAAGGTATGCAAACTTCAAAGGTCCATTTATGGATTGAAGCAAGCATCCCGAAGTTGGAATCAACGTTTTGATAAGGTAATCAAAAGTTTTGGTTTTATACAAACTTATGGAGAAGCTTGTATTTACAAGAAAGTGAGTGGGAGCTCTGTAGCATTCTTAATACTATATGTGGATGACATATTGTTGATTGGGAATGATGTAGACCTTCTTAATAGTGTCAAGGAATATTTGAATAATAGTTTTTCAATGAAGGATCTTGGTGAAGCAGCTTACATATTAGGCATAAAGATTTATAGAGATAGATCGAAACGCCAAATATCATTGTCACAGAGTACATATTTGGACAAAGTTCTAAAGAGGTTTGGAATGGAAGAAAGCAAGAAAGGGTTCTTGCCCATGTTGCCCAATACGACCTTGAGTAAAACTCAAAGTCCGACATCGGCAGAAGATAGAGAAAGGATGATTAAGACTCCCTATGCCTCAGCCATAGGATCTCTGATGTATGCCATGCTATGTACTAGACCCGACATTGCATATGATGTTAGTTTAACTAGCAGATATCAAAGTGATCCAGGAGTGGATCATTGGACAGCGGTCAAAAACATCCTTAAGTACTTGAGAAGAACTAAGGATATGGTTCTTTCTTATGGAGGTGATGAACATCTCGTTGTTAATGGTTACACCGATGCTAGTTGGAACACCAATCCAGATGATTCAAATCACACGGATACGTATTTATTTTGAATGGTGCAAAGCTTAGGCGGAGGAGTGCAAAGCAAAGCGTTGTGGCGAGATCTTCAACTGAATCGAATACATGGTCGCTTCCGGAGGCTTCACAAGAAGCGATATGGATGAAAGAGTTCATTACTGAGCTGGTGTGGTTCCAAGTCTGTGGACCCAATGTCTATCATCAGTGATAACATGGGCGCCATAGCCAATGCGCAAGAACCAAGGTCACACAAGAAGTGAAGCATATCAAGCTGCGTTTTCACGCTATTCGAGAACATATCCGGGATGGGGACATAAAGATTTGCAAAGTACACAGATCTGAATGTGGCGGATCCGTTGACTAAACCTCTCCCGAGGGCAAAACATGACCAACACCAAACTTCCATGGGTGTTCGGTATATTACCATGTAATCTAGATTAGATGACTCTAGTGCAAGTGGGAGACTGTTGGAGATATGCCCTAAAGGCAATAATAAATGTAGTTATTATTATATCTTTGTGTTTATGATAAATGTTTACATTCATGCTATAATAGTATTAACAAGGAAACATTAATACTTGTGTGATTTGTAAACTTAATTTGAAGTCCCTAGTATAGCCTCTATATTTCACTAGCTTGTTGGTTGATTAAATGATTGTGGTTTCCCTATCATGAACATTGAGATGTTATCAACAACAAGATCATATCGTTAGGAGAATGATATGGTGGACATACTCCTATTGATAAGCGTAGCATAAAGATCAAGTCATTTCAATAGTTCAATTGCTATATGCTTTCTGATACATAGTAACCTAATTCCTTCGACCATGAGATCATCCATATCACCTTTACCGGATGGATGCTTTGATGACATCAAACACCACACCGTGGCGGGTGGCTATAAAGGTGGCATTGAGTGTTCGGAAAGTATTGGTTGAAACACATGGATCAAGAGTGGATTTGTCCATCCATATGACGGATAGATATACTCTGGGCCCTCTCGGTGGAATGTCATTCAATTAGCTTGCAAGCATGTGACTGGGTCACAAGGGATCACATATCACGGTAACGAGAAAAGAGTACTTATCGGTAACGAGGTTTAACTAGGTATGCAGAGATACCGACGATCATAACCTTGGATAAGTAAACTATCGTGAGACAAAGGGAAATTGGTATCGTATGTAAGTGGTTCATTCGATCACAAAGTAATCGTAGAAATATGTGGGAGCCATATGAATTTCCAGATTCCTCTATTGGTTATTGTTCGGAGAAGTGTCTCGATCATGTCCGCATAATTCACGAACCGTAGGGAGACACACTTAAGGATTCGACGTTGTTTTAGTAGTTATGGTATTATGAGAAAGAGACTGAATGTTGTTCGGAGTCTCGGATGGGATCCGGGATATCACGAGGTGATCCGGAATGGTCCGGAGAATAAGATTCATATAAGGAAAGTCCCGTTTCGGAGTTCGGGAATGATTCCGGTGTTTTCATCGGGAATGTTCTAGAAGGGTCCGGATTGTCCGGCACTCCGGGGGGGGGAGGGTACATGAATGTGTCATTGAATGATTGCATCATGTACTAAGTGTTCTTGCTGTTCCAAAAACATGAAAGTCAAATTGCCAGTTTGAAAGTCAAACGGCTAAAACAGGAAACTGTGGGAAACAGGAAACTGTGGGAAACAAGCAAGACGAGGTTGAAACCAACTTGGAGGAGGAGTTCCTCTCCTCCAAGTCGGAGCCCAGCCCTAGGCCGAGTTGGGGAGGGACTCCCTCCCTCCCTGGCGCGCCTAGCCCCTCCACCTATAAAAGGAGGGGCAGGGCTCCTCCTTGAGACACACAAGTTTCTACCTCTAATCTCAGGTTTAGAGCCGTTTGGTTTAGAGCTTCTAATTGATTTAGCCTGCGGTTTAGAGCCTTCTAATTGGTGTGCCTAATCTCTAGACCACTAATAGCCCTCTCTCATAATCCACCATACTCGCTCCGGCTTAAGGCGAAGCCTGGATTTCCCTCTACTTAGGTACCACGCCGTTGTCTTTGGAATCGCGAGAGTGCTACAACCTCCGCTGCATGCTGGAACAAGGGAGAGGAAGGTCTTCGTCGAGTACCGAACGTGTGACCGACTGCGGGAGCGCTGCCGGAACGCAGCGCCGGAAGGATCGTCTACGCGATCTTGAGATCGGAAGTGTACGACTACATCACCCACGAGAATCCGCTCTCGTTAAACACTTTGGAATCTTCGAGGGTAAGTTATTCCATCGACTCGTTGCTACAATCTAGTAGATAGATCTTGGCTTGTTTGTTTGTATGCGATAGAAAATTTTTGTTTTCCATGCTACGAACCCCTACAGAAATACCGGACCGAGAATGGCAATCTCTTCCACTAGATGAACCTGGAGATGTGTCATAATATTGAAGAAGGATGGTGGGAACACCAAATCAAAACTAACAAGACATTGTACCACATCCTTCTGTAACCTTGGCAGAATATCTGGATTGATTACCTTCTGAGATATTGCATTGAGGAATGCACACAGCGTCACAATGGGTACTCGAACATTTTCCGGTAGAAGCCCCCTCAATGCAATCGGAAGCAACTGCGTCATAATCACGTGACAGTCATGAGACTTCAGGTTTTGGAACTTTTTCTCTGCCATATTTATTATCCCCTTTATATTAGATGAGAAGCCGGCGCACCTTGATACTGTAAAGGACTTCAAAAAAGATTTCCTTCTCTGCTTTGGTAAGAGCATAGCTGGCACGACTTAAGTGACGCCCTTTATCCGTCTTGTTATGTGTATGCATGTTCTTTGAGTCTTTCATAATTTGTTGGTCCTCCCGTTCTTCAGGTGTATCTTTTGTCTTCCCATACATGCCTAGGAATCCTAGCAGGTTCACGCAGAGATTCTTCGTCACGTGCATCACGTCGATTGAAGAGCGGACACGCAGGACTTTCCAATATGGCAGCTCCCAAAATATAGATTTCTTCTTCCACATGGGTGCGTGTCCTGTAGCGACGTCGTTCGGAACTGATTGACCGCCGGGACCCTTTCCAAAGATTACTTCTATGTCCTTGACCATACCAAATACATCATCACCAGTAGGGAGTTCAGGCTTCTTCTGGTGATCTGCCTCACCTTTGAAATGCTTGCCTTTCTTTCTTACGGGATGATTGGTCGGAAGAAATCATCGATTCGCCAGGTACACAACCTTCTTGCATTTATGCAAATATGTACCTTTGGTCTTATCTAAACAGTGGTTGCATGCCTTATATCTTTTGTTTGTCTGTCCTGAAAGGTTACTAAGAGCAGGCCAATCATTGATGGTTACGAATAACAACCCTCGTAGATTAATGGCTCCTGTTTGTTCTCATCCCACGCACGTACACCTGGTTTGCCCCACAACTGTAAGAGTTCTTCAACTAATGGCCTAAGGTACACATCAATGTCGTTGCCCGGTTGCTTCGGGCCTTGGATGAGCACTGGCATCATAATGAACTTACGCTTCATGCACAACCAAGGAGGCAGGTTGTAGATACATAGAGTCATGGGCCAGGTCTGTTGTCGCAGCTCGCTCCCCAAAAGGATTCATGCCATCCGTACTTAGACCAAACCATAAGTTCCTTGCGTCACACCGCAAAGTCCGGGAAGTCTCTCGATTTTTCTCCACTGTGACCCATCAGCAGGGTGTCTCAACTTCCCGTCTTTCTTACGGTCTTCTTTGTGCCATCGCAACAACCTGGCATGCTCTTTGTTTCTGAACATGCGTTTCAACCTTGGTATTATAGGCGCATACCACATAACCTTAGCAGGAACCCTCTTCCGGAGGGGCCCTCCCTCAACATCACCAGGGTCATCTCGTCTGATCTTATACCGCAACGCGTTGCATACCGGTCATTTATCTAAATTCTCATACTCCTTACCGCGGTAGAGGATGCAGTCATTAATGCATTCATGTATCTTTTGCACATCTAATCCCAGAGGACAGAGAGTCTTCTTTGCTTCGTAGGTACTCTCGGGAAGTTCGTTATGTTTTGGAAACTTCGGCTTCATTATTTTCAGCATCTTTTCAAATGAGGAGTCAGTTAGACCACACTCTGCCTTCCATCGCAACAATTCCAGTGTGGTACCGAGCTTTGTGCTGCCATCTTCACAATTTGGGTACAACAATTTCTTGTGATCTTCTAACATGCCCTCTAACTTCAACTTCTCATTTTCTGTTTCACGGTCGCTTTGCATCGAAATGACCCTACCAAGTTCATCAGCGCTCATCCGATGCCCGTTCTTCACCTCTTTCCTCTCCATTGTCTTCCATTGCGTATCGTATTCAGAAACATATGATGATAGTTGTTATCATCTTCTTCTTCACCATCTTCCATCATAACCCCTCTTTCCCGTGCTTGGTCCAGCAATTATAGTTGGGCATGAAACCTTTCATAATCAGGTGGCGCGAATGATTTTCGAGGAAGAGTACTCCTTGTTGTTCCGGCATTGAACACATGGACAACGATAAATACATTCTCTTTGTTTGCCGTAGCCACATCGATAAATTTATCCACGCCTTTGATATACCTGCCACGCTACCGTCACCGTACATCCATTCCCGACCGTTCATCTACATCATATAAGTAAGTTTATCAAAAAACAGGACATCATAAATAGTGAAATAACCAATTCACACCGACACATGAATTGTATCAATGACCTAGAAAAGATAAGATTGCTAACCTCGATCGAGGAAATAACGAGGAGAAAGCTCAAGTGCGTCTCGGACACCTTCTATATTTTTGTTCTATGAGAAATTCAACGGGATTATTCACTCAAACATTTCATCAAACACCTTCAATGCATGCATGGGAAAAAACTAGCACACCTCCTCACACCTTCCACCATTCGAAAAAACAGAGTGGAGGCAGAGGGGGCTGGGGCGTTGCATTTAAAGAGGGCAGGGGGTCTTTAGTTCCGGTTGGAGCCAGCAACCGGGACTAAAGGTGCGTGCCACGCCACGTGGCTGTGGACGCAATCTTTAGTCCCGGTTGCTGGCTCCAACCGACATCTTCTTACTACCAACCGGGACGCATGCCCCCTGGCCCCGTGCCCGCTCCAACCGGGACGCGTGCCAGCATTAGTCCCGGTTGATGGCGCAACCGGGACAAATGCTCTGAGAGGTCGCGAACGGATAGCCCTTTTTCCACTAGTGTGTGCATGTGAGCAAATCGTCCAAAGGATGACCACGACTACGTGCATCAGTATGAAGAGCTTTATTTAGACTACAAATTCACGTGGCGAGTTGGTGGACTAAAATGGCCGCATGAGTAGCTAGTTGTTGTACCGCAAATCCTCACGACGTTCTTGTCTCTCTCTTCTACAAAAAAATCTTGTCTCTTTATATTGAGAGAGAACAGCGCTCCTCTGGGACAGAATGAAAAATACTTGAAGATAAACTACTAAGTATGCGCCTCCTCATTCAGAGAATGCTTCACGTGACAAAAGGAT
This sequence comes from Avena longiglumis, assembly GCA_030063025.1. NCBI lineage: Eukaryota > Viridiplantae > Streptophyta > Magnoliopsida > Poales > Poaceae > Avena > Avena longiglumis. Next base: position 50,994,915 of record CP125978.1, read on the forward strand.
GTCGACGAGAAGGAAACCACCAGTTGCTTGATATCTGCAACCAAAACCCCAACAGAAGATCTGTCGACCACGGAGGAGTTGAGTCGCTGTATGAGTGATAAACAGTGTGAAGCAAAAACGACCCTGTCAAAGCTTTTATCTTGAGCTAATGTTACCGCTCGTCGAAGAGCTAGAGCCTCTGCATATTTCGGGGCTGCAAGCACCATCCAATGCTCCCAGCAGGCCATGAGAAAACCACCGCGGTGATCACGGATAACAACACCGCTCCCATGCATCTAGAAGCCTCAAAAGTGGCAGCATCTAGAAGCGGTGGTGGAATCCATTTTGGCGCTACTGAACTAGACTCACACCATTGCTTCGGATTGGTCTTGAACAAGTCATATCTGATCATCTCAATATATGCTAGAGCTTTACCACTTGTTCGGTTCGGATTATTAGGTTTGTCATTGCCTTGTCATTATGAGCTTCCCAAATGTGCCAGAAGCCTACAGCCAACGACGTAGCCTCAAACTCGGATGAACTGGCCAGAAAATCGAACAACCAAGGTTTACATGAAGAGAAGCCTTTTCTGACGAGTTGAAGGGGCACTTGCAGCTTGAACTCTTGCCAAACCTATAAACAAACAAGATTATGATAGATTATGCCGTGACCTCTAGGGTCCGACTCTGCCCCTCTTTAAATAACACAAGATACAAAATGTACATTGGTTGTTAGAATTACAGATATCTAACTAACTAGAGAGCTATCTAATTTGGTTAGCTAAGGAGATAGGATCGACGTCCTCTATCCTACTCCGTTTAACAGCCCTTCTCGATTCAAACGAGTGCTAACCAAATTCAACCCATACTTCAATCTGTCGAAAGAATCTCTTCCAAGCGCCTTTGTAAAGATATTAGCTAACTGATCTTGAGTAGAAATAAAGCGAACTTTTAGAGCTCCAGCTGCTACTTTCTCTCGAACAAAATGGAAGTCAACTTCTATGTGTTTCATGCGTGCATGGAAGACATGATTTGAAGTGAGAAACATAGCTCCCAAGTTGTCACACCACAACACTGGAGCTTGGGACTGAAAAATCCTTAATTCCCGAAGAACTGACTGTATCAATGTTACTTCAGCTGTACCATTAGCAATGGCTTTATACTCGGCTTCCGTGCTTGATCTACTCACTGTTGGTTGCTTCCTTGAGCTACATGAGACCAAATTTGGCCCATAAAATACAGCATATCCTCCTGTGGACCGTCTATCATCTGGACACCCCGCCCAGTCTGCATCAGTGTAAACACTTAACTCTGTTGATGTTGAACGAGTACCGAAGATGTCCAAGCAACTGATCAACTGTCTTCAGGCAAGAGCCAACAATGATGATATCATCTACACAGATGAGCATATAGATGACAGCTTGCGGACTGACGAAAACAAATAGAGAGGTGTCCGCTTGTGAGGGAACAAAACCAAGTGACTGCAGTTTGATACTGAGCTTCGAGTACCACGCCCTCGGTGCTTTTTTCAAACCGTACAAAGATTTCTGAAGACGACACACATGGTTTGGCTTGTCAGGATCAACATAGCCTGGTGGCTGGTGCATATATACCTCCTCCTGGATGTCGCCGTGGAGCGAGAAAGGCGTTCTGAACATCAACTTGCCGCAAGGCCCAACCCCGAGACACGGCGATAGACAAAATCAAGCGCGCCGTGGTCGGTTTGACGCCAGGGGAGAAAGTGTCGGTGTAGTCAATCCCCTCCCTTTGAGTGAACCCCTTTGCCACAAGTCTGGCCTTGTAGCGATCAACAGAGCCATCTGGTTTCTGCTTCACTTTGTACACCCATTTGCAGCCCACCACATGATGTCCACGAGGTGGTTCCACGAGCCGCCAGGTATTGTTCAGATGGAGAGCTCGACATTCTTCATCCATTGCAGCTTTCCAGGCAGGAACACCGAGAGCATCTATATGTGAGACAGGTTCAGCTGCAAACGCCGCTTCACAGTGTCATAGAGGACCATTCCATCAGGTAACCGTACTGGCTGAACAATATTATTGCGGAGGCGGGTGCGCATCGGATGACCAGCAGCAGCAGGTGGCATCGAGGCAGTAGTGGATGGCAACGACGCAGGGGACGAGTCAGGCTCGTCATGGGCCGGCCCAGTAGGTGGAGTGGACGGCGAAGGAGGAGGAGGTGACTCCGGTTCCGGAACGCCATGGGCCTCTGGCTGGTCGGCATGATGGTCGTCGGGGGGTGCATGCAAGCCATGCAGGTTCCGATCAACGTTGATGTGAGCTCCACCTAAAACAAGAACAGGACTAGGAGCATGGTCAGTAGCAGGTGTCCTATCGCTACATATTGATGAATCAGCTGGTTCTGGAAGGAGTAATTGATCTTTAGTGGGAAGAGAATATTTCGGTGAGTCGGCAGCAAACGGAAAAATCAGTTCATCAAAAATGACGTCGCGTGACACATAGATCCGTCCGGTAGAACGATCAAGACACGGAAAGCCAAGGTGATCAGGGCTATACCCTAGGAAAACACAGCGACAAGACCTAAAAACTCGGGTTTTCGATTGTTATAGGGTCGTAAGTTGGGCCAGCAAGCGCACCCAAAAACACAAAGAATATCATAGCGAATAGGTGTTTTGAAGAGCTTGTGTGCTGGTGTATCATTTTGGATGACACGACTAGGCATTCTATTGATTAGGTATCAAGAAGTCAAGATAGCATCATCCCAAAAACGAAAAGGAAGAGACGCATGAGCCAGAAGGGCTAGTGCTGTCTTTACAAGATGACGGTGTTTCCTCTCAATGGCACCATTTTGCTGATGTGTGTGGGGGCAAGATATGCGGTGTGAAATGCCAGTTTCACCAAAATAACGATGTAATTTATGGTATTTCCCTCCTCAATGGGATTGAATAGACAAAATCTTCCTATTAAAGGATCGTTCAACACGAGTTTGGAAATGATAGAAGACATGCTGAACATATGATTTGTGTTTCAAAAAATACACCCATGTGAATTTACTAAAATCATCCAAAAAACTTACATAATAACTAAAACCTCCTGCGGAAGTAATGGCAGGACCCCACACATCCGTGTGGACAAGATCTAAGGGAAAAGCAGAGACTCGACTAGATGACTCATAAGGAAATTGGTGAACCTTTGCCTGTTGACACGCATCACACACATGCGTTGCTAGCTCTTTATTCATGGATGATGCTAATTTATTGGTGGAGAGGATGGCTTGGACGATGGTCGAGGTGGGATGGCCGAGACGTTGGTGCCACAAATCCTTGGATGGAGCGGAGTGGAAGGCTTGGTGAGGGCGAGGATGTGGCACGGGGTAGAGTCCATGATGGCCTCTACCTTGTAGACGAGTTTGCTTCGTGGTGCGATCCTTGATGAAAAAAGAATCAGGGTAAAGTTCAACAAAACAGTGATTATCGAAGGCAAGTTTGCTAGCTGAAAGAAGGTTTTTGGAAAGTTCAGGAGCATGTAGAAGATTTTTAAGACGTAGGGGATGAGTTGAACAAGGTAGAGATGATTCACCAATATGTAAAATAGGCACATGCATACCGTTAGCTACCTGGATCTGACCATTGCCTTGGTAGACATCTTGGACATGTAGGCGGATCATGTCATTCGTCATGTGGTCCGTCGCACCGGAGTCCAGCACCCAGTTGCCTCCATAGTCGTTGACGTTGGAGGCGGAGTAGGAGGCTTGCCGGTTAGAAGGTTTTGGCTGGATGGCGTGGTTGAAGCGAGAATAGCAGCGGAGTGCGTCGTGGCCATAGATGCCGTAGATCTGGCATGTGGACTTGCCACCGTGTCCACGTCCTCCTCCTCCTCCCTGAGATGAGCCGTCGCGCCCAGGGTTGTGGCCACGGCCGCCGCCGTTGCCTCCTCCATTGTAGCCACCTTGATAGCCGCCATAGCCGCCACCGTAGCCGTTGTGGCCACCATTGTCGTGGAAGCCTCCATGGTGACAACCTCCTCCATTGTCGCGGCCGTCGCCACGACCACGGCCTCCACCGCCGTGACCAAACCCCATGCAGCCACCACCGCGTGAGGCATTGTTGGCGGAGTGCTTAAATTGGCCTCCCGAAACGCGATCGCCATGGCTCGCTTCATAGGCCGTCATGTGACCATAAAGGTCGTTGAGGGAGAAATCGTCTTTCGCTGCAAGCATAGACATCGAGGTGGTGAAGTTCTCGTGATCTTCAGCAAGCCCGGCGAGGATGTAGGAGACGATTTCGTCGTCACCGAGCGGGTTTCCTATTGTCCCCATCATGTCGGCGATCTTCTTGGTGTTCTGGAAGTACGTGGACATCGTCATGTCCCTCTTCTTCGGTCTCACCAGCGCGGTGCGGAGCTGTACGATCCATGCTTTGGACTTGGACGCAAAGGTCCGATCCAGAGCCTCCCAGACCTGCGCTGATGTCTTTAGGAGATGGACATGGCCGAGCACCGACGGGGTGAGGGAGGTGAGCAGACCGCTGAGGATCTGCTTATTTGTCTTCCGCCAAGCCACGGACGCCGGATTGGCGACCCGGGTGGAGCTTCCGGTCTCAGCCGGGAGGAACTTGGGCGGCGTAGGATTGCTGCCGTCCACGAAGTCCATCAGATCGTTGCCGATGAGAGCCGGCAGCAGGACATTTTCCTGATCTAGCTTAATGGGAATGGCGGCGCTCAATGTGGCGGTGATGTTGATAGGGGGGGTGGATCGGTGGTGGTGCGGATGGAGCCATGGATGGGTTGAGATCGGTTTGGCTCTGATACCATATAAACAAACAAGATTATGATAGGTTATGCCGTGACCTCTAGGGTCCGACTCTGCCCTCTTTAAATAAAACAAGATACAATGTACATTGGTTGTTAGAATTACAGATATCTAACTAACTAGAGAGCTATCTAATTTGGTTGAGTCTTGCTTCGGTGTCCCCCCTTTCACCACAATTTTGAGTTAAGTGGGCGACCGGGTCCACAGGTGGGTAGTGGGCGGGCCTTAGTCAGATCCAAGCCCTCGTATACCCCCATATGTAGCTGTATTGGAATACGATTCAGAGAAGACATGTACTTCCGTTAAAATTGGTTCCGATCGCATAGCTGCCGCTAATTACCTCCGATAGGAGGCTCCTGCTGGACTCTGCACCTTCACTCGACGAGCGTTTTTAGTCTGAAATCTGACGCTATTTAGCACCAAAGGGATATAACTTTTTTGTTTAGGAATGTCCAATTTTCTAGCGGCGTTCCTAGACCGAGTTTCAAACTCGGCAAAATTTAGACATATATAGGCGATTTCCTTAATATTTAGGCGAGTTCGTGCATGCTATATTAAATTCGGGCGAACACCCAAATTTTGTTTATCTATATATTAGTTCGTTTCTATTTCTAGATATCTATTTTTATATATTAGTATTAGTTAGTTAACTACATTAGGATAAAAGAAAATTAAAAAAACTTAGAAATACTACTAGGCCTAGCTGATGTCAATGTCGATGCCGCCGAACGCTGCTCACATGCCGAAGTTGCAGCAGAAGACCGTGTAGTCGGCATCCCTCTTGTCGTCGTCGATGCTCGATGGCTATGGGGGAAATGAGTTGCCCTTGCCGGCGTCGTCGTTCAGCCACGGCTGGGGCGAGGGACCGGAGTCGTCGTTGTCGAGGAGGATGAGCGACACGTCCTGGTAGGCGAGCTCCCAGCGAGCTCTGCAGGCGGCCTCGAGCTCGGCCTCCTCCTGGTGGCGCCAAACAGGTTGGCCTCCTCGCACTCCCAGTCGGCCCTAGAGGAGGCGCAGGCGTCAGGGTCGCGCATGGGCGGCACGTCGTTCAGAGACCGCTCCATCTCGATCTTGATGGCGAAGGAGTCCTTGTCGACATGGACTGATGGCGAAGGAGTCCTCGTCGACGGGGACCGTCCAGTCCGATGGCTCTGGTTTCGGTCTGCGCAGGCGAAGCCGCCAGTCGGCGACGATGGCGCGTGACCTTTGTTGATGAAGATGCCGCGCGACCTCATACTCGGCGGCGATCCCAGCGCCAACTCCACCTACCGCTTCACAGGCCAAAGAGGGGGTGGGGGGGCGTCATCTCCTCTTCCTCGACCTTGGCTCGGTCGTCTAGGTTGGCACCGGCGCAGTCACCACGCTCCGGCAGAGTGGCCCCGCCCCCGCTTTGGCCTGTGAAGCGGGAGGTGGAGTTGGCGCTGCACTCGCCGCCGAGGACGAGGTCATGCAGCGTCGTCATCAACGAAGGCCGTGCGCCATCGCCGCCGACCGGTCAGCTTCGCCTGCGCAGGCCCGAAGCGAGAGACGTCGGACTAGGCGGTCCTCGTCGACGAGGACCCCTTCGCCATCAAGATCGCGATGGAGCGGTTCTGAACGACGTGCCGCCCATGCGTGACCCCGACGCCTGCGCCTGGTCCAGGGCCGACTAGGAGTGTGAGGAGGCCAACCATGTTTGGCGCCACCAGGAGGAGGCCGAGCGCGAGGCTGCCCGCAGAGCTCTCTGGGAGCTCGTCTACCAAGACGCCCCGCTCATCGTCCTCGACGACGACGGCGGTCCCTCGGCCCAGCCGCGGCAGTACATCGACGCCGGCAAAGGCAACTCACGTCCCCCGCAGCCATCGAGCGACAACGACGACGACAAGAGGGACGTCGACTATACGGTCTCCTACCGTAACTTCGGCATGTGAGCAACGTTCGGCCATCGGTAGGCCTAGTAGTATTTCTAAGTTTTTTTAAAAAAAATAGCCTAATGTAGTTAAAATTTGGGTGTTCATCCGAATTTAACATAGTATGTACGAACTCGTCCAAATATTAATGAAATCGTCTATATTTATCCAAATTTCGCCGAATTTGATTAAAATATAGCCAAAACAGGAAACTCGGCTTATGAACACCGCTAAGAAGCTGGGCGTTTCAAGATCGAAAGTTATATGCCTTGGATTTCAGTCCAGGAACGCCCATCGAGCGTAGGTGCTTTAGGTTCCGTTTGTCGATGGGGATCGAGATCATCGTAGAGTCCAACAGGAGCCTACCATAGGAGGTAATTAGCGGAAGCTATGCTATGCTATCGGATCCGATTACAACGTGGAACGGGATTAACGTAAATGGGACCAATACTTTTTTCTATGGCTATGCCCCGTATATACCTCCTCCGAATCATATTCCAATACAGCTACATAGGGGGTATACGCGGGCTTGGATCTGACTAAGGCCCACCCACTATCCACCCGTGGACCCGGTCGTCCACTTAACTCAAAATTGCGGTGGAAGGGGGGATACCGAAGCAAGACTCAATTTGGTTAGCTAAGGAGATAGGATCGACGTCATCTATCCTACTCCGTTTAACAAAACCACCCTCGCAAACTGACAGAGGAGCATGGCATGCTCGATGCCCTCACTCCTACCACAGAAAGTGCATGTGTCGTCCAGAGAAACATGACGTCGAACCAGCTGCACACCACTCAGTAGACAGTCATGAGCGAAACGTCAAAGGTGAATCTTCTTTTCTCCCGGCGCTTTAATACTCCATATGGCCTTCCAATCCTTTTCATTTGCAGTTAAGTTTGATGTCGCACCATGGTTACCAAAGAACTTGGACAACCACGCCAGATTGTAGGCTGAGCGAACATTGTAAATGCCATGTCTTGTGTAAGGCCAAGAAGGAAAAATCCTCTCATTCCTGCCTGGATATGGGAAAAATCCTCTCATTCCTGCCCGTGCGTTGCACGGAAAAATAACACATGAAGATAGTTGACTTGATTTTGATGGGCGACATAAACACAATGTTTTTTCCTCCAACAGACCACATCCTAAACCCTCCAACAACCAACATGTTTTATTTCTACAAACAACGATAATATGTTATTTATGTCTATGTTTATATTTTTCACTCTTATGTATGTAGCATCCCAGTTGTCTAACCCCTGTAATGCTACATGTCTTAATAATAAAATGAGCCACTTCCAACATATAATTGTTGCATCATCATCATATCATGCTCATGTCATCATGTCCCCTTGCATTTGATCATCATATAAAACCTTTTTCTTGTTTGCTTCTTATCTCATGTGCATGATTAATTGTAGTTGCCTCTTGATATTGTATTTGGTTCTTACTAAATTGTTAAATGCCCAAGTTGAGTTGGGGGCATCTCTCTTTTGCCTCCACCACCTTTTCTTTCACCACCTTATATTTCCACCATCCAATAATATGGGCTTGGCCTTTTATTGAGTTTCCCTAGCCCATGTTGTTGGGTGGATCCACTCCTAACCTTTGCTTGGCCTTGCCACCTTTTGGGAATGCATATGGACAATGCCATCATAATATCATTGTTTTCACAAGGATATTTTGGGCATTAATTGTCTTGCATGGGCCATGCAAGTACCATCCACCCTAGCTTTGGCTTTTGTTTGGATTTCTAAGTGGATCCTTCTTCTTTGCTTGATCATGTTTGGTTAGTATAAAATCCTAGCTACCCCCCTCTCTCTTTGGATCTTGCTTGTTCCTTTGTGGATCATGCATGGTCCAATTAGAACCACATCATCACCTTGACCATCTATCTTCCCTCTTCTTCTTTTCTTGTCTGATCTTGCTAGAGCTTGCTTGAAGCTTGCATAACCAAGATTAGTTCCCCCTACATCCTTCCTTACCTCTTTTAGCAAAACTCTTCTTCCACTCTTGCCATCTACCTCTAAACAAAACCAAACTAAACCTACCCTCCCTTTCTCTTCTCCCTAGCATGGGCACCATGTCCCTCTCCCTCTTCCTCCACTCTAGCAACAAGCCCTAAACCACCCCTTAACCCTCTATCTACCCCTCCTTATCTAAGCAAACCCTAGTGCCAACCCTCACCCTAGCCCTAGCCCGACCATCCCTCTCCCTTGGGTCCTCACCGGCCCCCTGCCCACGCAGCCCTGGCCCCACCTAGCACGTCCCCACGCCACCACACCACACCATGCACGTGAGGTGCAACCTCACCCCTTCCCCACGCCATCTACCACCTTTCCTCGATCTTATCTGCTCCCCCTCCGTCCTAGCCTCCTCCCAGATCCCCAAGTAGCCCCCAGGCCCTCTGCTTCCCCTCTATCTTCCTTCTTCCTCCCCCAGCTTGCCATGCCACCCAAACCCTAGATCGGCAGCACCCCAGCGCCCCCTTCGCTCCGCAGACCCCCGAGGCGCGCCAGCAGCACAAGCACCGCCGTCGATCTCCCCTGCTTCGCCGTGGAGCGCAGGAGCTCGCTGAAACCCGCCGGAGAACCCTCGCCGCCGCCGTGCCCACGCGTGCCAGGACGCTCCCGCCGCCAGCCTCGCCAGCGATCTCCTTCCTCGCCGGCCGAATCGACCACGCCGGCAAGTTCCCGGTGAGCCCCTCTACTCCCCAGACATACCCCTTTGCCCCCTAGCGCAACGCTGCTCCGGCGCCGCCGTCGAACACCCCGTGCGCGTGCCGTGCGTCGCGCGCTGGCGCCAGCAGCGCTGCAGCGTTAGTTCTGGGCAACTTTGGAGCCCTGCCCCGCACGCCACAGGCCGCCTCCGCGCTAGCTCCCTGTACCGAAGTTGTAGGCCTAGGTTCCGTCTCCATCTTTTGTTTTGGCGGCGACGTCTGATACGCACTGTGCTCGTCGCCAACGTCGGCCGAAGATCCGGCCAGCTCCGCCGCCAAGGCCGATCGGCAGCGGACAAAGGCGTCGCTTGCGTTTAGAACCCCGCCTTTTTCGCTTAAACCCGCAGTCCTCGGCCCCACCCGCCAGCGTCCGTGGAAACTTGCAAAAAGGCTCCCCAGTTACTGGCGTATCAACCCGTGGTTCCCAGATCGCCACCGTGTCGCGTCCTGCGCTGACGCGTGTGTGGCCTCATGCCCCACCACAATGACCACGGCTAGTACAGCGGTGCCACTGTTTTCTGCGCGTGGGCCTGGGTACGCTCAGGTCCACCTGTAAGTGGCTGGGTCTGATGTTCCTGAGTGAGAAAAGTTTCTGCGTCTGTTTTTTTTTCATTCAAATCCTTTTCAGAATATTTAAAATTCAAATAAATTTCAAATTTGGATAACTTCCAAATGGTAAACCCAAATCTGGCAAATAATATATGTTTTGATATCAGAAAATGAGGGAATTCAAATATGCCATCTGTTTGTGTTTTGCCCAAGTAAAATTCCAAGATATGTTAATTACATCAAATGCCACTGGATTTTCAACAATTAATAACTTTTGTTTTGTAAATCCAAATTTAGCAAGTAAATAGTCTAAATTGATCAGCTCGACGAGACCTTTCTGATTATGCTCTCCATGACTTCAATTGCAGCATGCATCATATAAATATATGTTAAACAACAAATGTTATGGCAACAATTGTGATACTAAAACCCAATTAAATGTTACTTTCTTGTTCTTCACACCTCACCATGCCATGCTACCTTTCTTGCCATGTAAATTGTGCATCATTCATCATGGCATGATTGTTTGCTTGACGCATCTTATTCATATGATTGTGCTCTATATTCATGTTGGCCTTGTTTGTTTGGTTTTTCTCGGATAGACGCTGAGCAGGGGTTGTATCAAGAGAACCAGGAGCACTACCCAGAACCGTCCTTTGCTTCAACAGAGACACCAGGCAAGCACTACCACATGCTTGCATACATACAGTACCTATTGCCTCTATCTTATTCTTGCATCATTGAGTCGCGATTGCATTAAATTGAATCCCAAGTATGCATAGCCTTTACTTTTAAACCCCACCAAGCTTGTATCCTCCATCCCATGAGCCACTACTATAGGAGTTGTTTGAGCCATGCGAGTCGTAGAACAACATGTGTAGGGTTTGTGAGAGTCTGATGGATAACGAGGTACTTAAACAACTTAACTTGAGTAGTTCTGGGATAACTAAAGAAAGTGGCACCGTGGGCAATATCGCTATTTGGTTTTTCCGCTCACTTGTGTCCCGTAAGACCCAGTACTTGATTCCTGTTCCTTGATTTATCGCGCTATCCACATCCGGGAGGTATATGGGACCCCGAGCGAGCTTGATTCCGTCTTATTTCTTGGGGCCACAAACTAGTTTGAGGTTTTATTACTATCCTGTACTTATGCCATGCTTTCTCGCTTTATTTATTGTGCGAGGAGCACACTGTACTGTTTAGGACATAATGGCCCGTTTTCGCGGTGTCGACAAGCCCAGCCACACTTTCGGGTTCCCAGTCGTTCACAGCCGTCCCCATAACCTTGAGGCCGTCTCGGAGCTTGCTTACTCCGTTGCGGATTCTACTCTAAGGGGTGGCCCCCTGAAATATTTCTGAATCTTGTGATTGTTCAGTCGTGAAAGCCTCGTTGGGTTTTGTTTTGGTTTTTCCGAGGTTGATCGAGTGTGTGTTGCTATTGGTGCACCCCGGCCGGGTAAAACTTTCTGAAAGCCGTGTCCGCGGATATGGACGACTTGGAGCACAGTTTCTTGATCATAGACAAGCATAACTAAAGTACCGCCTTAATTTGACTAAGTAACTTGACTAGTAAATAGTGCAATACTCACGGAATGGTTAATAAAATTGCCAACGGATGGGGGGGTTGTTCGTCCGCTTCCCTGTTGGTAAGTAGGGAGGAGGATGGATCGGATGAGATTACCATTATAACTGTTGTACTTAAATTCACGGACATCCGCTATCATTGGTTAGGCGGATGGTTAGCGTTTATCTGTAGAATTGCTAGGGTTTACCTTTTGCTGCAATTGCGTCACCCCAGGTTGTGTCCCCTTTAGAGGCATTAAGACTTGCTGAGTACCCTTAGGGTCTCACACGATAAATTCTTGATTCAGATGAATGTACCTTCTCGTGACGCATCGGGTGGAAGAAGCCGATGAAGCGGGCAACGATCGTATGGTGTAGAGATTCCGGGATCGGGGATCCGTGAGACCTGTAGTTGGGATGTGCTTATTTGCTTTGGCATCTTATGCCTATTCGCTTCTTATCCGTACTCGGATCTTGTTTGCCGCTTCCGCATGATACCGATGTGTCTTTGTATGAGGAGTTATCCTAAATTATAGATGTATCTAGGTCATTTGAATCTTGCCGTATGGCGTTGGTATATTTCCTTTCTTTTTAGATGGTGTGGCTCGATGTACTCTTGTATGGTGGCTTGACATACCCACTTGTGCACGTAGTTGATCCCTTCGCCGACCACGCCGCCAGACAGGTCCCGTTGAGAGGTTAGCGGTTGGGACGTCTGAAAGGACTACCAGTGAGTGGCTTTTGGGGCCCCGCCGTACTATTTCAACCGCTATCTCTCATCCAGGCTTGTATCTAGGAGCGTAGTTCACCGAGGTAGTTACAATTGGTATCAGAGCCATCCCGACCTTCAGGGTTTCAGCCAAACGTCGTTGTCGCCTAGCAAATATTTTGAGTAGTTATGTATATTAGGGAAAACAAAACGCGAGAGTAGGACTGCTTCCATTTTTCTTCTTACCCTCCCACCCACCCTTTTCTGGTAAGGAAGTGCAACGTTTTCAATCCTCTTCTCAAAGTTCAAACTAGGATTCACGTGTTCTGGGTTTCCGTAGTACCATAGGTTGTGTGTGTGTGTGTGTGTAATCCATTGTCTATCTGCATCCAAGTTGTTATCTTATCTCGCTTTGGTTATCCACTGTTGGTACATTCCATACCAATGTGCTTTTGTAAACCGACGCAATCTATCTTCCTTTTGCATCCGACGCTATCTTGTTTGGGGTGTTCGCTCGTAGTACCAATCTTTAGGTTTCACGTGAGAAGAAGGGGTTAGGATATGTGTTCCACTTGTTCATGTGCGGAGTAATGATTTGAGTGCGGATGGAGTCGCGACCATACCACTACTTGTATCATTTGCTTTTGTATATTGGATCGGTAGAGTCACTAATCTTGATTCGTTAAGTAATTTTATGCATCTATTGGTATTTTAATGCGAAATTTGTGGAAAATTTTTCTTTGATATGTTTGTGTACCACACTCCTTTTCAGTCGTGTGCGATATGCTTAATATCTTTGAGGTGCTATGAACTTTGTTGATATTTTCATATCATCTCAGTAAATTGTATCCTTTAATCTTGGTTAATTCCATTTTGGTACTATTTTGGATTATTGTCATCTTCCATTATAGTACTGACTTGAGTTTTACATCAATGACAGGATGGCTCCCCCACGCCGGACTGAGGAGGACATTCCTCCAGAACTGGGCTCAGCTCTGTCAAGCATAGCTAATGCTTTGGCAGCCATGCAAGAGAACCAGCTGCGCTTTGAGGAGAGCGTCCGAAGGAACGAGTTCACTCCACTCCCTCCACCTCCCAAGCGTGGTGACATCAAGAGCTTCCTCAAGTTCAACCCCCGCCAGTTCGACGTGTCTGACCGACCTCTCGATGCTGACGATTGGCTGCGCGAGATCTCAAGGTTGCTAGAGACTGCTGATGTGCCAGAACAGGAATGGGTAAAGTGTGCTACTCACCTGCTCAAGGGAGACGCAGCTCTATGGTGGGAAAACTATTTGAAGGCTAGCTGCACTGGGCCCCAGCCTACTTGGGAGAGGTTTACTGGAGCTTTCAAGGAGCAGTTTCTCTCAGAGATTGTGATGGAACGGATGAAGGATGCTTTCCTCAACTTGAAGCAGGGCAATGATAACGTCAACACCTACATCAGGAACTTCATGAACTTGTCTCGCTATGGTGGTGATGAGGTATCTGATGACAAAAAGAAGCAGAGATTGTGCAAGGGCTCAATCGTCGATCAAGTATGCACTCACGCATGCAAGACCGCAACCTTCCGAACTGCAAAGATATGGCACTACAAGAGGAGGCTAGTAGGCAGATGTTCGAGGAGTCCAAGAAACACAGCAGGGATGCATCAAGCTCGGCAGCAATGGCAACTCCTTCTAAGCGGCGTGTCTGGGTTCCTAACACCCCACCATCGCTCCTGGCTCCACCAAGACCTGCGAGTTTCACGTCAAGGCCACCAAACTTCACCACTGCGGCTCCCAGGGGCTACAACAACCCTTACCCTGGAGCGCCTGGCGGAGTCCCTGGCTTCTCTGCTCCACGTCCTCGCGGTGCTTGTTACACATGTGGAGATCATGGACATCCCAGTTGGAACTGCCCAATGAAGAACAAAGCTCTCCCTCAACCCCCGCCAAGATCTGCATCAAGCTCTCCTTCGGTTCGTGCACCACCGCCTCGGGCTCTCAACATCAACACTAAGCCCGGGTCTGCGGTTGTTCGAGCTAATCGCCAACGCCTCAAGCTGAGCTCGCACTGAGTTGTCATGGGTATGCTATCAGTTAACTCAGTTCCTGCACGAGTTCTCTTTGATTCTGGTGCATCGCATTCATTTGTGTCACACAAGTTTGCATATGAGAACGTGTTAAATCTGGATCCCCTCCTTAAGAAGCTGAGAGTCTTATCTCCTGGTTCCAACATGAGGGCTGAGTATATCAGCCATGGCAACAAAGTTGAGATTGGTGGTTCTTCATTCTTGGCTTCTTTGATCGTTCTGGGCAACTCTGACATTGATGTCATCTTGGGCATGGATTGGTTGACAGCAAATGCAGCTGTGATTGATTGTGCTGAACGCTCAGTGTCTCTGAAGATCCCTGAAGGCCACATAGTCTTCTCTCCAAGTGTGACTCCTGATGTCCAGCTCTATTCCTTGGCTGCTCTGAATGATGATGCCATGGAAGCTATTCAGAAGGTACCAGTGGTCTGTGAGTTTCCGGATGTTTTTCCTGAAGAGTTGCCAGGTATGCCTCCGGATCGCGAGGTTGAATTCGTGATCGAGCTTGAACCTGGAACGGCTCCTATCTCCAAGAGGCCATACAAGATGGGTCCTTCTGAGCTGGCTGAACTCAAACGGCAACTTGATGAACAAGAGAAGTTGGGTTTCATTCAGCATAGCACTTCTTCTTGGGGTAGTCCAACAATCTTCGTGAAGAAGCGTGACAGAACCGATAGGCTCTGTGTTGACTACCGGGCTCTAAATGCTAAAACCATCAAGAACAAATATCCTCTACCTCGGATAAATGATCTATTTGATCAGCTGGCAGGAGCTGTGGTGTTCTCTAAGCTGGATTTGAGGAGTGGCTATCACCAAATCAAAATTCGCAAAGAGGATGTGCCCAAGACAGCTTTCACCACTCGCTATGGCCTGTATGAGTACACGGTCATGTCTTTCGGCCTCACCAACGCACCTGCTACCTTCTCGAGGCTGATGAACTCCGCTTTCATGGAGTACTGGACAAGTTTGTGGTGGTATATCCGGATGATATTCGTCTATTCCAAGTCCAAGGAGGAGCATGAAGAGCACCGAGGTGTGTCTGAACAAGCTTCGTGAGAACCGCTTGTATGCCAAGTTCTCAAAGTGTGAGTTACAGTTACCAAGTAACCTATCTGGGCATGTTATCTCGCCAAGGGCATTGCAACAACCCGAAACCGTGAAGACTATAGTTGAATGGCTTCCTCCGCTAATGTCAAGGAAGTGCGGAGTTTTCTCGGCTTGGCTAGCTATTGCCGCTGCGTAACTTCTCGAAGATAGCAAAGCCTCTTACCGACCTCCTCAAGAAAGGCAAGAAGTACTGTGGACACCGCTACAAGAAAGTTTTGAGACACTCAAAGAGAAGCTCACTTCCACACCAGTCTTGGTTCCTCCGGATACATCTAAGCCATTCCAGATATTCTGCGATGCCTCTTTGCAAGGATTGGGTGCGGTCCTTATGCAAGAGAGACAGGTGGTTGCTTATGCCTCTCGTCAGTTGAAGACATGAGGTCAACTATCCCACGCATGACCTTGAGCTAGCGGCAGTGGTCTTTGCTTTGAAGCTGGAGGCACTACTTGCTTGGTAACCGTTGTGAGATCTTCTCGGACCACAAGAGTTTGAAGTATATCTTCACTCAACGGATCTCAACCTTCGCAAAGGAGATGGATTGAAGCAATCAATGACTTGATGTGACCATCAACTACACCTGTGCAAAGCAAATGTCATGGCGTATGCGCTTAGCGAAAAGCTTATGTCAACAACCTCATGGTAGAAGAGCAGGCCTCTCTTGTGCGAGGAATTCCACGGCTCAACACGGAGATTGTAGAACAAGGGCATCTTCCGAACCTTCCGCCACTCCTCTTGGAAGAACAGATTCGTTCTCGTCCTTGGTGATCCGTGATACTAAAAAGCTCATCGCTAAGCTTGGCACTCAAGTATGAATCCTTCCATGTTGATGATCAAGGAACGCTTCTTTGAACACCGGATGTTTGTTCCAAACTACCCGGTCCGAGAGACCAAGTTCTCAAGGAGGCACATGATTCGGTTCTTTCTATCCATCTGGCAGACAAAGATGTATATGGACTTGAAAACACAATACCGGTGGCCTGGTTAAAAGGTATTGTGCCAAGTACGTCTCGTAATGTGATGTCTCGCAGAGTCAAGGCATTCATCGAAACCATTCGGTCTTCTACAGCCATTGAAACCTCCGAATGGAAGTGGGAGAAAGTTGAGATGGACTTCATCAGGCTTTCCAAGGTCGCAGAAGGGCAACAATGCAATTTTTGTTGTCATCGATGAGCTTTCCAAAGTGGCACACTTCTTCCCACCAAAGAAACAATTTCGGACTTGATCGAGCTCTATATCAACAGGATTGTCTCTTTGTATGGGGTTCCACTTGAAATCAGTTCAGATCGTGGGAGCATCTTCACCTCAAAGTTCTGGGAGAGTTTCCAAAAAGCTTTGGGAACGAAGTTGAACTTCAGCACTGCTTACCACCCTCAGTCTCAAGGACAAGTGGAGAGGATCAATCAGATTCTCGAGGACATGCTTAGAGCTTGCGTCATCTCGTTTGGCATGAAGTGGGAAGAATGCCTTCCATATGCTGAATTCTCCTACAACAACAGCTTCCAGAAGAGTCTGAAGATGGCACCATTCGAGGCTCTCTATGGTCGGAAGTGCAGAACTCCCATTGGTTGGTCAGGTGCAGGAGAAAGAATCTGGTTTGGCCCTGACATTGTGACTCAGGCAGAGGAGAAGGTGCATATCATTCTGGAGAACCTGAAGATTGCTCAGAGTCGTCAGAAGAGCAACTATGACAGAAGCACCAGATATGGTATATGCCCCGGTGATCTAGTCTACCTTCGTGTCACTCCCATGAGAGGAACACACCGCCCGATTATCAAAGGAAAGTTGGCCCGAGATACATCGGTCCTTTCAAGATACGTGGTAGAAGAGGAGAAGTTGCTTATGCACTAGAGCTTAGGAAAAACTCAAAGTCCATGATGTTTTCCACATCTCTCGCTCAAGAAGTGCTTCAAAGACCCGGCAAGACCGTGGATCATGAGCTAATCGACCTCCAAGAAGATCTCTCTTATCAAGAGCACCCCAAAATCCTCGAGATCATGAGCGAAGGACTGCAACAAGTCCATCAATTTACGCAAGGTGCGGTGGTCACACCATTACATTGATGAAGCAACTTGGGAGCGTGAAGATGAACTCCGTGTCAACCATCCTTCTCTCTTTGTGTCTTCTTCTTCTTCTTCTTCCTAGAATCTCGGGGCGAGATTCCTGTTTAGTGGGGGAGAGTTGTAGCATCCCAGTTGTCTAACCCCTGTAATGCTACATGTCTTAATAATAAAATGAGCCACTTCCAACATATAATTGTTGCATCATCATCATATCATGCTCATGTCATCATGTCCCCTTGCATTTGATCATCATATAAAACCTTTTTCTTGTTTGCTTCTTATCTCATGTGCATGATTAATTGTAGTTGCCTCTTGATATTGTATTTGGTTCTTACTAAATTGTTAAATGCCCAAGTTGAGTTGGGGGCATCTCTCTTTTGCCTCCACCACCTTTTCTTTCACCACCTTATATTTCCACCATCCAATAATATGGGCTTGGCCTTTTATTGAGTTTCCCTAGCCCATGTTGTTGGGTGGATCCACTCCTAACCTTTGCTTGGCCTTGCCACCTTTTGGGAATGCATATGGACAATGCCATCATAATATCATTGTTTTCACAAGGATATTTTGGGCATTAATTGTCTTGCATGGGCCATGCAAGTACCATCCACCCTAGCTTTGGCTTTTGTTTGGATTTCTAAGTGGATCCTTCTTCTTTGCTTGATCATGTTTGGTTAGTATAAAATCCTAGCTACCCCCCTCTCTCTTTGGATCTTGCTTGTTCCTTTGTGGATCATGCATGGTCCAATTAGAACCACATCATCACCTTGACCATCTATCTTCCCTCTTCTTCTTTTCTTGTCTGATCTTGCTAGAGCTTGCTTGAAGCTTGCATAACCAAGATTAGTTCCCCCTACATCCTTCCTTACCTCTTTTAGCAAAACTCTTCTTCCACTCTTGCCATCTACCTCTAAACAAAACCAAACTAAACCTACCCCTCCCCTTTTCTCTTCTCCCTAGCATGGGCACCATGTCCCTCTCCCTCTCTTCCTCTCCACTCTAGCAACAAGCCCTAAACCACCCCTTAACCCTCTATCTACCCCTCCTTATCTAAGCAAAACCCTAGTGCCAACCCCTCACCCTAGCCCTAGCCCGACCATCCCCTCTCCCTTGGGTCCTCACCGGCAGTCCCCTGGCCCACCTGCAGCCCTGGCCCCACCTAACACGTCCCCATGCCACCACACCACACCATGCACGTGAGGTGCAACCTCACCCCTTCCCCCACGCCATCTACCACCTTTCCTCGATCTTATCTGCTCCCCCTCCGTCCTAGCCTCCTCCCAGATCCCCAAGTAGCCCCCGGGCCCTCTGCTTCCCCTCTATCTTCCTTCTTCCTCCCCCAGCTTGCCATGCCACCCAAACCCTAGATCTGCAGCACCCCAGCGCCTTCGCTCATGCCCTCGAGGCGCCCGGCCACAAGCCTGTCGATCTCCCTCGCCGCCCGTGGAGCAGGAGCTTGAAACCCGCGGAGAACCCTCGCGCCGTGCCCACAGCGTGCCACGCTCCCGCCCGCCAGCCTCGCCCGATCTCCTTCCTCCGGCCGAAGATCGACCACGCCCAAGTTCGTGAGCCCTCTACTCCCGGACATACCCCTTGCCCCTAAGCGCCACGCTGCTCGGCCGCCGTCCGACACCCGTGCGGCGTCTGATGCGTCGCAGCGGCGCGCCAGCGGCTGCGTTAGATCTGGGCAACTTTGGAGCTCGCCCGACGCCGAGCCGCCTCGCGCTAGCTCCACTGCAAAGTTGTAGGCCTAGGTTCCGTCTCCATCTTTTGTTTTGGCGGCGTCGTCGCCGTGCTGCGTCGCCAGCGTCGGCGAAGATCCGGCCAGCTCGCCGCTGTCGCGTCGACGGACAGCGTCGCGTGCACGTTTTGCGTTTAGAACCCCGCCCTTTTTCCCGCCTAAAACCCGCAGTCCTCGGCCCCACCCGCCAGCGTCCGTGGAAACTTGCAAAAAGGCTCCCCAGTTACTGGCGTATCAACCCGCGGTTCCCAGATCGCCACCGTGTCGCGTCCTCGCTGCGCGACGCGTGTGCGTGGCCCCGCTGCCGTCGTCCCCACCTGTCAGCGACCACGGCTAGTACCAGACGCGGTGCCACTGTGTTTTCCTCAGCGTGGGCACGCTCAGGTCCACCTGTAAGTGGCTGGGTCGATGTTCTGAGTGAGAAAAGTTTACTGCGTTCTTTTTCATTCAAATCCTTTTCAGAATATTTAAAATTCAAATAAATTTCAAATTTGGATAACTTCCAAATGGTAAACCCAAATCTGGCAAATAATATATGTTTTGATATCAGGAAAATGAGGGGAATTCAAATATGCCATCTGTTTTGTGTTTTGCCCAAGTAAAATTCCAAGATATGTTAATTACATCAAATGCCACTGGATTTTCAACAATTAATAACTTTTGTTTTGTAAATCCAAATTTAGCAAGTAAATAGTCTAAATTGATCAGCTCGACGAGACCTTTCTGATTATGCTATCCATGACTTCAATTGCAGCATGCATCATATAAATATATGTTAAACAACAAATGTTATGGCAACAATTGTGATACTAAAACCCAATTAAATGTTACTTTCTTGTTCTTCACACCTCACCATGCCATGCTACCTTTCTTGCCATGTAAATTGTGCATCATTCATCATGGCATGATTGTTTGCTTGACGCATCTTATTCATATGATTGTGCTCTATATTCATGTTGGCCTTGTTTGTTTGGTTTTCTCGGATGAGCGGCGGGGTTGTATCAAGAGAACCAGAGCACTACCGAACGTCCTTTGCTTCAACAGAGACACTGGCAAGCACTACCACATGCTTGCATACATACAGTACCTACTGCCTCTATCTTATTCTTGCATCATTGAGTCGCGATTGCATTAAATTGAATCCCAAGTATGCATAGCCTTTACTTTTAAACCCCACCAAGCTTGTATCCTCCATCCCATGAGCCACTACTATAGGAGTTGTTTGAGCCATGCAGTCGTAGAAACAACATGTGTAGGGTTTGTGAGAGTCGATGGATAACGAGGTACTTAAACAACTTAACTGAGTAGTTGGGATAACTAAAGAAAGTGGCACCGTGGGCAATATCGCTATTTGGTTTTCCTGCTCACTTGTGTCCCGTAAGACCCCGAGTACTTGATTCCTGTTCCTTGATTTATCGCGCTATCCACATCCGGAGGTATATGGGACCCCGACAGGAGCTTGATTCCGTCTTATTTCTTGGGGCCACAAACTAGTTTGAGGTTTAATTACTATCCTGTACTTATGCCATGCTTTTTGCTTTATTTACGATTGTGCGAGGAGCACCTGTCTTTATTTAGGACATAATGGCCCGTTTTGCGGTGTCGACAAGCCCAGCCACACTTTGGGTTCCCGATCGTTCACAGTCCCCATAACCTTGAGGCCGTCTCGAGCTTGCTTACCGTTCGGATTCTACTCTAAGGGTGGCCCCAAATATTTCTGAATCTTGTGATTGTTGGTCGTGAAAGCCTCGTTGGGTTTTGATTTGGTTTTCCGAGGTTGATCGAGTGTGTGTTGCTATTGGTGCACCCCGGCCGGGTAAAACTTTCTGAAAGCCGTGTCCGCGGTTATGGACGACTTGGAGCACAGTTTCTTGATCATAGACAAGCATAACTAAAGTACCGCCTTAATTTGACTAAGTAACTTGACTAGTAAATAGTGCAATACTCACGGAATGGTTAATAAAATTGCCAACGGATGGGGGGGTTGTTCGTCCGCTTCCCTGTCGGTAAGTAGGGAGGAGGATGGATCGGATGAGATTACCATTATAACTGTTGTACTTACATTCACGGACATCCGTCTATCATTGGTTAGGCGGATGGTTAGCGTTTATCTGTAGAATTGCTAGGGTTTACCTTTTGCTGCAATTGCGTCACCCCAGGTTGTGTCCCCTTTAGAGGCATTAAGACTTGCTGAGTACCCTTAGGGTCTCACACGATAAATTCTTGATTCAGATGAACAGGTACCTTCTCAGGACGGGTACTGGGTGGAAGAAGCCGATGAAGCGGGCAACGATCGTATGGTGTAGAGATTCCGGGATCGGGGATCCGTGAGACCTGTAGTTGGGATGTGCTTATTTGCTTTGGCATCTTATGCCTATTCGCTTCTTATCCGTACTCGGATCTTGTTTGCCGCTTCCGCATGATACTCTGATGTGTGCTGTATGAGGAGTTATCCTAAATTATAGATGTATCTAGGTCATTTGAATCTTGCCGTATGGCGTTGGTATATTTCCTTTCTTTCTAGATGGTGTGGCTCTGATGTACTCTTGTATGGTGGCTTGCGTACATACCCACTTGTGTACGTAGTTGATCCCTTCGCCTGCCGACTACGCCGCCCGTACAGGTCCCGTTGAGAGGTTAGCGGTTGGGACGTCTGAAAGGACTACCAGTGAGTGGCTTTTGGGGCCCCGCCGTACTATTTCAACCGCTATCTCTCATCCAGGCTTGTATCTAGGAGCGTAGTTCACCGAGGTAGTTACAATGTATCTCCTTATCTAGCGCAGGGGTCCAGTGACTCCCTGTCATTTTAGCCATCTTTGGATAAGAGAATTATCAATGCTTTCATTATCTAAGCTTGCCATTTAAGAACAGTTTTGTTGATCCTATCCAAATAGATTTTAATAAGTGCAAGAATCTTGAACACAAATACCAAATACAAAGCATCGAGAAAGATACAAGGATGACAATTTTCAATACAAAGGTATTATATAACATATACAAAACTATGTTGACAATTAATTGAATAAAATAAGGAATTATTAAGAGAAGTTAGCATTATTTACTTGTTTTATTTATTCTACAAGTGTCATTGCTAGGCCCTCGATTTTGTTTTCTACATGCTACTGCGCTTTGTAGTCATCCCACTCCAACATCATTACTGTAGTCTATCGCCCGTTGCGTGTCGGTGTTTTCATAGTAGTCGCTTCCATAGCTTAAACTTCATATAGTGAGCATAGTAGATCCCTCGATTGGCTGCCTTCTCCGAGAAAAAACAATCATTTTTCTTTGCCCACTTGAAATCCAATCTAACCTTAATTACTCGTATATTTCTATGCCCCCCCAATGTGTACTCATGTTCCTCCTCAATGTCTATTCAACTAACTGCGTGCCAAGTAGAAACAACAACAAACACATGACTTTTTATTGCACACGATATCATCGGTATACATCTTTAGCTAAAAAGGCAAGCATCTGAATCAACATGTGTGCATGGCAAAATATGAATATACCAAATAATGATGGTTGTAATTGACATTCTAAGTTGAATGATAGTATATGCATGTTATTAGAAGCTAAAGTAAGCCTTAAGGTAGGAAGTACAAGCAAGTCAAAATGTCCATAAAAAGTTCTATGTGAATGAATAACAAATAGAGAAGATATACCAAATTAAACATGGCATACATCTAAACCTAGAAGGGAAAGGGATATCTAACCATCATAATAATAATATAATCATTAGCTTTATTGCTTCTGGATAAACAAATTGTACTTACTTTTTGGTGTGAGGTACATTGTATGGTGGTCGACCAGATACCTTGCACAAGAAACACGCATGTGCGTGCATACAACGGCGCGATGAAGAAATTAAATATTTTGTACATGATTCACAACCTACATGGGTATCTATCAGGCTAGGGAATCATTGGTCAAGCATAATATACACTCCTTTAATTTGTTTGATAAAAATGTGCCAACAATGTCATCTCTAAAGCTCTCACTTTATCTATATTCTCACATAGAATGACACCAGACAACCACTGCTGCATAAAGTACATTATATCCTAACTACATAATGGTGGACAACTTTATCAGCATACTTGAGACTCGAGCATACATCACTAAAAATAGTTGCTTGGAGACATGAAAATCTATCTAGCATATCAATAACCATTGATGCATAATTATCATATCTGCGTTGTTTATAAATGTCAAACAAGCTATTTGTCTGTTCCCGGCTGTAGCAAATTTATAGGAAATGAAGCAAAATCTCTTTTCTTTCAACCCTGACAAAAGCAACATGAACAGAAATCAGGAATATTTCTGCGCTGCAATTGAAATCCAGTACCTAAGCAATCATGTGTTGCACGCCACAGAACAATTTCCATTTTAGTGAGAGCCACCATAGACCACAACATCATCCATTTATTATTTTCTAGCACCATACTTGACATATTGACTGAACCAAAAGACTCTTTACTCTAGGAGTTCAGAGAACCCGAGAGAGTTCAGTTTCACCCATGTATCTTGTAATGTTGATGCAATAGAGGAACTATCATTCCACTCGACCAACGTATCTCTGTAATCTGGTGTTTGCACCCAAGCTCCCTTAAAGCGGAAATTAACATGAACTGGTCCCGTAAAAGACCAATTTACATGTTGAGGTAACGACACCAAAATAGCATAGTGATCTCATGACGTGCTGACTATATTATGGACCGAACAATCATGAAATTCATTCAAAATATAATCATGGACTATCATCTGACGGTTCTACAAAATAACATATAAAATTAAGATCTTGTTGAACATGGTATGGAGAGTCTAAATCTACGCATTTTTCATAGCTCTAATAACGTAAATAAGATACCCATCGAAATGGGAAGATGAAGAATACTTATCACAGATTAAACTAACAAAAAAGTCAGAGAGAAAAAATGGTGCTATGTCAACATGGTTGTCAATCTACTCAGATGCTATTTACTATGATACCAAGCATAATTTTTTGTGTTACTTCAAACAAAAATAGGTCTGATCCATTCTTGCCAACCAAAAGAGATATTAATATACGAAATCAAGCATACATAAGACATGCCTTTAATTCGTTGTACTATGTGCATAAGTAACTGACCAACTTCTCACATATATTGTCACCCTAAGGAAGGGCGAGCCAAGGCATGCTTCAAAAACTTTCATTGAATGACGCATCATCGCTGTCCCATATATCTTGGCAAGCACTGTGGTAAATTCCTCAACTGAACCAGAGCCGCTGAATACAAAGCACAAACCAACATAATTCCCCTCAAGATCAAACATGGGTGACTGGATAAATTAATGTCAACAATATACACGAAGAAAGTGACGTATTGTGTGGACGACGGAACCATGAAATTATTTTTAGGTAGTAGAGATACCACTTACATATGTATTATTGTTCTAAAATATTCTTTCATTAGTTATAAGTATCAGACCAGTTTTTCAGGCAAGCACAACATACATGAATATCCTGGCAATGCAAGCACCGGTACTGGCGATGCATGCGCTAGTATTGAGCATAGGAGAAATTGAATATTCTGGCGATCCATGCGTCATAGTAAATTTTTTCCGCTAGGATGAATTGAATCTTTTGCTGACAGAAAAAGGTGAGCTCATCCGTCTAAGGAATTGAACTACTTGAGAACAAAAATTGAACTTTTTGCAGAACCCTAAGCAATACCTTTATATCACATATTTTAAAATATAATATATTGTTCACCGCACAACAATCACCTATGTGCTGCAATCGTCCAAACCTTGTAAAAACAATAATGCAAGGGCTCTTACTGCTGCCGTCTGATCTGTGAAGAAACCTAGTGTGTCCCATGTTTAAGGAATGCCACACATAAACGGCATCGCTGTTAGCACCGCTGGTGAGCCGCGTTCCATCTGGAGACCATCTCGGACGGCACACCTCAGATCCGTCTCCTTTAAGATGGTACACACCCGTGTCAGCTCTGACTGGATTTACAACAAATAATATATTCATGAGACAAAAAGAGTATTTTCTTCTTTCACATTGAAGATATTCATGTGGGGATCAACAAAAAGTATAGTCGCTATTTGCATTGAATTTTGAAGGTAAAGTAGCATATTCTGACCAAAAGATCCTTACAAAAGTAGATCGTAAAACTAAACAATTGAGTCTAGTAACCAAAAAAAGGGAGGAATCCATACCATCATAGTTGATTATGTATTTGTCACGGCTTCCTGATGTCAGAATGTGGCCATTCCAAGAGAAACTTCCCACTCTAGCAATCTGACCTTCGAAGGTTGTTATCTGCAAAACACATGGTAGTAGAGCATCATGTCCATTTGGTACTACCATTTTCAGTCACTTTCTAAATCTGGCCACAAAGCTAAGAGTAGAAAAATATCAAGGAAACAAATGGTTTTTTTCTTGAATATTGGCTCCCATAATCACATTACATAGAAAACTATAAAAGCGACTAACATTACAAAATCTATGCTGAAATTAAACTCTGAAAATTCTTATACCCGATGCATCACATGGATATCCAAGGCTTCAATCTGAGATTCTTCACATCCAGAAGCTAGGCTTTTGCCATCGCAAGACCAAGCAACACTCTTGTGGCGAGCACTCCCTATATCACATCGCGGCAGCTTCCGCACTGACTCGGCGTGCTCCTTCTTCAGATATACATCAGAACCGATGGCCATTGCCAACATGTTTTCCTCCCCTCGGTCCATCAGGTTCAGATAGAAGTTATCAGCCTTTCCTGGCACATCTAATACTTTTACTGGGTACTGCATGTGAATTTAATTCAGATACCTTTGGAAAATGATCCTCAGATTGCATCATTCAAGAACACAAAAAGGTGGATAAAACGCTTGCAGAAATTCATATCTTATGATCTAAAGAGAACTTCATCAGTTCTGCAATGTTTATACTCTACGCGTCCTACTACTGCTCTTATTATACGTTTAGTGAAAGAGAGAACCTGTTAAGTCCATCTACAAGTAGATGTAAATTATTAACTTCTCATGGATAAACTGGACAAAACTCTGGTCAAAACACACCAAAATTGGAATCCTCTACAATGATACGTCTTCTTGCTGTAAAATCCAAATTCTATGCACCAATCAGCATCAAAGCGAACATCGGTTTCACTTGTTGGCATATTTCTTAAATGAATAACAGTGTCAGGAAGCCTTCATAGTAGGCAAGCTACTCCGTTTGGCATCTATACACTCCATGATATATATGTGCAGCAGGCTAGGAAAAATTGACAACCAAAGAACAGATGATATGTTGGTTCCACTTTATTTTGACTACATATGACGCATCCATAATCTTCTATGAAGAATTTCCAAGGAAAAATTTATTTGCATTTAGCCTGTAGTCGGAAGCGACAAAAAAGACTATTTTAATTGACCACATGACTTCCATTGCCACCGGAAACTTGACTACCTTGTTGAATTTACTCATCCGTGAGAGTTACTCTAGAAGAACTACAACACAAACTAAAAAGAGGACTGCAGTGAGACTTCCATTGTTATGAAGTTTTCATCATGATGGAAGAATATGTGAACAGATTTAATAAACTTTCTATGGGCAATAACAGAAACAACTCAACTACAGTGAAACTGAAGTACTGAACTACTCAAGCAAACATTAACCAATATAGAGGAGGGTATGAACCTTCTTTAGGTGTCCAGCTTGAAATATGTAGAATTCTGGCATGTCGTCCGCATCTGAGCTGTGGCGCTTGCAGTGTGCAAGGCTGCGGAGAGGAACGGAGGCGGTGGCTTATGCATCCCAGACCTGTCGTCGAGGATCATGAAGTTGTTGATCTTGGGACGGGCAACTGGCGGGTGCAGGAGAGGGGCAGGAAAGAGAGTTCCACCGATTGCCGCAAGGGAGGGCACCACCGGTGGCCTAGAGAGGAGGGGCGTCGCCGATGTCTTGGAGAGGAGGGCACGGCTGGTGGCCGGTCGGAACGGAGGCGGGAGGTCAGGAGGACGCCGCGGGGGTCCGGGAGGGGGGGGCGCCGCTGGTGGGCGGTCCAGGGAGGGAGGCAGGGGTCATGAGGAAGTGAGAACGCGTGGTTTGGGGGAGGAACAGAGGGGCGGACGAAGCAGCGATGTCTGGGGGTCGTGTGTTTTTTTCCTTGCGGGCTTGCCGGAAGGAAGCGACGAAACGACGACGTATTGGCGACGACGGAACCCGATATTCTTTTTAGGTAGTAGAAATGTGTTGTCGCATCCTCACTAAAGAACGAATTCACGGTCTCACGATTCCAGGAGCCAGACTCTTCATCAATTAAGCAATGCGCCGTGGCTGTAGCTGGAATAGGAAACGTTGGCTGTAAAACACCCAAAGGAAATATCGGCACCCAATTGTCAGAAAGAATCTTCCCATTTCTGCCTTCACCTATATGCCCCACTGTATACCTTGTTTTAGCTGTCATGATAAATAATTGATCTATCTAAGGGAGCCGGCGATGGTGAGGGCCTCAAGGAGGCGTTTCACCCTGGCGCCAGGGGGTTTGTCGCCGTCGCAGACGGCTTCGCCGGCAGGGTCGTCCGGTTCGAGGTTCTGCTGCCTTGGGTCGGACTCCGACTCTGATGGAGCGGATGGTTCCGCGGCGCGCGAAGCTCTAGACGCGTTGGAGGATGTCTCCGGCGAACTTGGCTGGACTACGGTGGAGCGCCGTCGACGGAAGACCGACGACGAGCTCAAGCAGGATTTCTGGGAGTAGATCGGTTTCCTCACCCCGGCGTCGCGTTTCTGGGAGAGGAGGTCCCCTTCGCCGTCGTGCGGTGCTCTGTCGCCAAAGTCTGCTGCCCAGCGTCGTAGGTCGTCATCGCCGGGGAGCCATGATGCGGCTGCTTCCCCGTCGGGATTGAGGCTGGCCAGGGGGGCGAAGGTGAAGCCTTGGAGGGGTCCGCTGCCTCCTCGGCGGCTGTCTGCGCTGCCGGTTCTGGTAGTCCTGGTGGCGGCGGCGGTTCAGCGCGATCCTATTTTGCCACGGTCGAGGAGTTCGGCATGGGAGATCGGCTCGGGATTGAAGGATTCTGTTCAGCTGCCTCGTTCAAGTGGGCCCTTGGAGTCTGGGAAGGAGTTTTTTACGTGGACTGCTCACGTGCCTTGTTCAAGTGGGCCATTGGAGCCAGAGTTTCGGCTTTCGGTTTGTATTTTTTACCGGTCTTGGGCGAAATTGCTGAAATTCGGTTTTTTGGAAAAATTTCGGGAAATCTCGGACGAAATTGCTAAACCAAAATTTGAAATTTGGAAAAAAAATGACCGAAAAATGAACGAAAAATGACCGAAATTTGCCAAAAATTTTGAAACAAAGCAAAACAAAAATGGAGAGCAAAAACTATAGCAACATATACATGTACGTGGACAAAAGATTAATACTAGTAGAGATTAGATTATCCATCCATATCCGAAATAACAAAACGACTGCACAGATCAACCATCACAGCATCGTAATCCAACAAGTGTCCAAATTAATCATCACAACGCAAAAGACCACACTCCACAAGGATCATCCAGATCAATAAACTACTAACAGTTTCAAACACGGGCCATAACCATTACAAGCAACACGGCCCCAAAATGAAAACAGTAAATTTATTCACAACTTTAGGTTCCTTCATCCTTCAGTTGTGCCTTAAACAAGGATTGTTTGCTCCCAGGCTTCTTGCTCTTCTACCTTGAAATTTAGAATACCAAAGATTAGGAAATGTGATGTAATACCAGAAGCATGTTGGACA
Source organism: Avena longiglumis (assembly GCA_030063025.1). Lineage (NCBI taxonomy): Eukaryota > Viridiplantae > Streptophyta > Magnoliopsida > Poales > Poaceae > Avena > Avena longiglumis. The sequence continues at coordinate 51,023,866 of CP125978.1, forward strand.
AAGTAGATATATAGTACAAGAGACTAATCATACTTGAGATATGATCATAGGAGAGAGTACCAAAGGTTACAGCCTCCTGAATACATAAACTTAAAATTTATCATGGTTAGAACCAAACTTATTTTTTTACATTTATTACAAAGTTGAGAATGTTCTGTTGATATCTCTTAATAAAAGGAGAATTGTTTTTGTCCTTCGTCAAGAATCTGACTTAGGCCCGTAGCTAGTGATTTATACTGATTTTTAATTTTTAAGACAATTGATGATACAATTATGACTTTGTTAACCGGCTTAGACAAGATTAACAGTGACGACGGATTCAAACAGACCCCAAGCTCAATATAATACTAACAACATAAGAAGTTTACCTATTTTTCAGGGTAAAGGCTCTTGAGATCCTTGACCTTCTTGGCTTGCCTAACCCGTAAAGATCTCCTGTTCAGCGAAGTGCCTTCACTAGTTAAATGAAGCTCGTTTTCGACTTGGTTTGCTCCATCGTCTCCAACTTGACTGGGTTCTCCTCCATCAGATTCACTTGCACTATCATCTTGGCCATCAATATCAATGTCATCGTACTCATCCTCTTCTTCATCATCAGAGTCGGTGTACTCATCCTCTTCTTCCACTACCCTCTTTCTGTTCCTGCTATTGTCCTTCCTTCCAAGATGAGATGCTTTCTTGCTTGAATTAAGGGATCGAATCCTCTCAAAAACGGCGGTAGCAGCCGCAGCTCCATCCAAGATCACACGCTCCTCATCCTCATTTAACCACTCCATCATAGGATTTGTTTCATCAAACATGGTAGTATCTAGCATCATAGCACTTGGATCAACCTCCTTCTCTTTAGCATTCTCTCTCACCGGGTTCTGGTCTTCTTCGGCACGTATCTTCAGTGAAACAAATTCCATCAACAAAATACAGGGACACAATACATTATATATCTCATGGATAAACATTTGTACAGGCAAATACACTTCATACCTTTAAGTTATGGCGCACGGATACACACTTGTGCAGCTTGCCATAAAGAAGACGGTTTCTTTGCCTTGTTTGGACCAAAGCAAAAGCGCTCCAATTCCTTTCACACCCACTTGATGACACACATTGTGATACAATCCTCAAGGCACACTTCTGCAGATTTGGAACTTCTCCTCCAAATTGGAACCACCACTCAGCTACAAAAGTCAAAACAATGAGGTCAAAGGAATTGCACATTAGAGGTAATAGACAGATTATAGTATCAAGTATTATAGCTTACTTGGCGACATATTTTCTGCTGATAAACGTGCAACCCTTTGTCCAAACCTCCCACGATATTCCCTATATGTGCTGATTTCCTTGAAAACTAGAACAACACTATCAGGGTCTGCTATCTTCTGTATGGCATCCGTTAGTGCAGTTGCATATTCAGGAATCTTGCTCATATTGATCTGATAATGTGTATGTGGATCAAGAACAGCAGCTACATAAGAAAAGTCAAACATGTTAAGAACTATAGAAAAAAAAAGCAAGATAATAATGAGCGTAGTAGTTCATCACTACCTGCAATCATTAGAGTGTCGTTTTGCATGGCCTCGATCCTCTTAGAAACCTTGCTCATGACTCTATGGCACATCTCTGACCCCTCACCATCCATTTCCTGAACAGATTTTTTTTTCATGATAACTATCTAGGAACATAAATACCGTTCCAAATCGAGTGGCATTGGGTTTTATAAGTTCACCACCAACATTTTTTTTCATGCTATCATGTAGGTTATTGTGATTATGGAAAAACCTACAGATTCTCTTGGCACTTTTAATGATAACATCAATATGGGGAAATTTTGCCAAATCTTTAAGCATGAGATTAACGGTGTGTGCTGCGCATGGCTGCCAAACAATATGGTTGTACTCTGGTTCCTCAACAAGTGTTTTACAAGCTTTCTTGTAATTTGACCCATTGTCGGTCACAATTTGAACCACGTTCTCATGGCCTATCTCTTGATCAATAACCTTTTTAATCTCTTTATAGAGAAATTCTGCGTAACAAAACAATATAATGCATAAATGTTTGAACAAATCAGTAGCAAACAGAATTTACAAGAAAAAAGAATAAATGTTTGAACAAATCAGTAGCAAACAGAATTTCACCAAGCAGTAACAAACAAAATGAAACAAGGGAAAACAGAATAAAACTCAAGTAAGAATAAACGGAATAGAACTCTAAATACAATTATAACAGAACTAAGCATGAGTAAACAAAACTGAATAGAACTAAGCATTGAACTATCAACAAAAAAGAGGATAAAGCGCAAGTAAAATGAAGCATAATTTCTAACTTAAAAGAAAACTAACCTGAATTTTGAGTTTGGCCAGATGCATCAATAGATTTGAGAAAGAACATTCGAGTATTGCAGTACACCATGAAATTTATAATGCTCATACCAGTAGGACTAGTCCACGAGTCACACATCAAAGTAACCCCGTAGTTCTTCCAATCTTGCATGAACAACTTTAGCCACTGTGTAGCTTCATCATAATTCTTGTCCAAATACATACCACCAATCTCCTTGGCGGTTGGGAGAGGGGTTGGGCCAGGTTCTTGAGTGATCTTCATCGCCGCTCGAAAGTATGGACAATCAGCTTTCCTTTCAGCAATGTCATTGGCTTGGAAAAACTTCGCCCAAGCTTGCCCGAGTACCTCTCTTGAATCAGCATCCATGGCAGTGGTAATCTTTGGTTGCATTGATACCTTGTTTCTTGATAACTCCTTGTCGAAGTAGGATGTGATACTCTTCTTCCCAAGGGAAACACGAACACCACCACCACTCCCCCGCCTCCTCTCAATTGCACGAGAGACATTCGTGTCCTTTAGTGACTCCCGAAGTGCCATTTTAATCTGTTCATCCTCATGATCATCAATGTTTATCACCCCTTCTCTACAATACAGCCCATCCATGATATCTCTTTCCAATCTGAAGTCACGAGTTGCCTTATCCCTCTTATTTTGTATCGTCTCATGTCGGGCATCCTTCATTGCATCACGAACATTTCGTGGAACATTTGGACACTCCCTCACTTGACCTGATATACCAGCAAGATGCTCCTTGAAGCGGGTTGCACCCCCTCCCCGACTCTTGAGGTTGCAATACCTACAATGAAATCCTCCTTCAAACTTAGGGCCATGGTTCCAAACATGATAGATGTCATTGTTTATATGTCCTACATTTCAAAATACAAGCACAATGTTAGCAATAGAAAATATCAGCTCAACAATGAAAATATCAGAATTAAGTAAGTACTAAAAAATTAGCTAAACAATAAAATATAAGTCAAGTGTCAAGTCTGATCAATTTAATTACAAAATTCAAGTAGAATTATACATAGCAAATGTGTTAAAGTGTGAGTAAATAGCTGTTTTACTTTTCAGCATTTGTATTGCTAGAATATTGCAGCAACTATAAATGCTAGAACAATACAGACAAGCCATTTGTATATTGAGATGTTGCAGCAGCTAAGAAACAAGCTAATGTAAATAGCTGTTTTATCTTTCAGAGGCTAAGGAATAAAATAAATCACATAAACATGTACATCATCTAATTAGACCGGACGGCCGTAGGCGCATAATCATAATTGATCAATACTGGATACAACGTATGCTCATGTACTCATAGGGAATACAAATGGCTAAAATAGCTAGGACATTTGACACAATAAAAATGCATACAGAGAAGATACTAGTACCTAAGGGTGTGCAAAACTCCAAACCGTGGAAACCGGTGAAACCGACTGAAACTAGCCTAGTTCATTTCTCTTCACAATCTCAATCGTCACCCCCATCCTAGTAAAAAAATATAAACTAAGCTAAACCGTCCAAAATGTTGGAACCGTATTTCCACACCCCTAGTATCGTACTAGTATCTTCTCTATACTAGTATCTTCTCTGTACTACTAGTAATACCATAATTCAAGTCATAACTTAGTTTCACCATAAAACAGTTATTATTTGTAAATAGATTCTAACAGGTCTGGAACTAAGATGTTTCTCGCTTCTATGAAAAGCTTGTTAGATGATGTCAGTGCTGTCATAAGATAAAAGTCACCTCTTGTTTCTGTGTCCATTTCTGAATTCTAGACTCATGTCCAGCCTGAAAACCTTGTTGCTGCCGCCATGTCCATTTCTGAATTCTAGACTTATTTCTGAATTCTAGACTCTATGTTAAAACAGAGATTGCTATGGAATCTAATATGGCTAGCACGAGTTCTACATATGCAAATACGTATGGCAGGCTAACCTTGGCCGTGCTCCATGTTGCTGCTGCCGTCGACCCGGCCACCATCCGTACGTCCGCTGTTGATGACGTTTTCAGGCTCCATGGACGTGGTGGATGGGGAGGGGGAGAGGGAAGGGTGATGTGGAGCGTTGGGCTACGGGAGGAGATGGACGGAGATGGCGTGAGCGGCGCTGCCCCTCCTCCTCGCTTGGTTGCTGCCGCCCGTCTGATGAGTGGACGAGTGGCAATGGGGAAAAATGAAATTTAGGGTTTGGAAACGCACTGTTCATGTTTTTATACCATGGAGGGTTATCTCTAGGCTATTCTAGACCATGGGCCGGGCTGAAGATTCAAAAAAGTCCGAAATTATTTGACCGATTTGTATAAATACCGGGCCCAAACGAAATGGCCGAAATTCGGCCGAAATTCGTTTTTTCCGGCCGAAATCCAAAACTCTGATGGGAGCCAGGGAAGGAGGTTTTACGTGGACAGCTATTTCCAGAAGGTTACCAAACGCCTGGGTCTCCCGATCGCAAGCGTCCTCCGCTTCGCCGCCGCCTTCGTCAAATGTGCGTGTCTCTGGAACTGTCTCGCCGCCTCTTCTTCATTGGTCCTTTGCTTAGGTCCTTTCCGCTCCCATGGCGGCACCAAACCCTAGGGGCCCTCCGGCTGCTGCCCACCCTAGAGGACCTTCTGCTGTGCCACGGCCTTCCGCTGCTGCACCACCCCCTCGACATACTACAATGCTCCTCAATAGCGCCCGCTTCAGCCGCCTTTTCGCGGTCCACCGGCTGCTTACACCGGTGGGGTCGGTTTTCCTACATATGCTCAAGGGTCGATGCCGATTCAGCCAGCGTATGGGATACCACCACCTGGCCCACAATTCTCTATTGGGGCGGATGCCCCGTCAGTGATGGTGCCCAAGCGAAAGAAGAAGAAGCAGGTACAGGTTCCACAGGCGGATTCGCAGTTGTTATAGCAGCCCATGGGGCAGTTCGAGCATTCACAGTCACAGGTTCCGGGGACCTTTGCTGCTCCATTCATGGTTCAGGGTCAGCAGTTGCACTATCAGTATGGTTTGCAGGGACAACATCTGCAAGCCCAGGGTACTCCTATGCCTGTTGTCATTCCACCTCAGCCACCTGTTGTTGCGCCGGAGGTGACGTCTGCCGTTGGGGGTAAGAAGAGTAATAAGTTTGTTTGTTGCTGAAAGTGTGCGGTCAATACACACGCGACAAAGGACTGTAAGTGGTTCACTACTGTTATATTTGTGACAGCTCTTCCCACCCCACTTTGCGATGTCTTGTGCTGAAGCAGCCATGTCTGACTCCCTATATGGCTGGTATCGGCAACGATACCACTCTGTTTACTCAGATTCCTGATGCAGTGGCTCGTGATTTCTCGGCATCTAGCCAGACCCTTATAGCTCTGGTGCGAGTCTTCGGACAGATGGTTTCTGTAGATGTTGCCCAGAGATAGATTGCCAGGAGGTGCACAGTGCGTGATCAGTGGAAGTGGGAGGCTTTGCCATATGGATATGATGCATTCTTAGTGAGCTTTCCATCCTTTGAGGACCTGGACAAGGTTGATGGGATTCAGATGTCAGTGCCACTTTGTACCTCTCAGCTTTTTTTCTCTGCTTACAGGACGTAGGAGGTGCCTCATAAGTTTGAGCTACAACAGGTTTGGTTGCATGTTGAAGGGGTTCCTCATATTTTACGCTCTTTCTCAGGTCTATGGGTTGTTGGTGGTCTCATGGGGAATAGCCTAAATGTTGATCTGTTCAGTCTGCGGAAGCGTGGGGTAGTTCGTATCCTGGTGGATATGTTTGATACTAAGGTCTTCCTGAAGTTGCATGATTCTTTGGGTCACTATATTACGTCAGATGCTGTGATTAAGCATAGAGCCTATGAGTTTCGTTTCCGGTTAGAGCCTGAGGGCTCTATTCCGGATCCGGAATTTGTTCCTTTCTTGTGGAGGAAAGGGGGGAGTGAGGCGGATGATGATACTTGCGAGAAGCCTATGGAGGATGCTATGGATACTTCTGATTCTACTACTGCCACTAAGGTGGCGGGTTCTAGTTCTTCCTCGGTCGTGCCTGTGCAGGATACCTCGGAGCCTTCATCTAGTCAGGGGGTGCAGAGGGTGTTTGCTGTCACTCCTTTTAATGCTAATCCGGTTACTCCTTGGGGACGAGAACTTTTGGCTGCACTACCTGTGGATTCCTCCCTTCGTGGAAGGGGTTCTTCTTCAGCGACTCATGTTTCTCCAGCTCAGCTACACGAGGCTCTTCACTCTGCTTCTTTGTTTGTTCAGCGGGCACACTTAGCTTCACCGACAAGGTCCAGGACGCATGTTATGGGTAGATCCATTCCCGTTGATTGTACTCGGCCGGTCCTTGAGGAGGTTGTTCCATTCGGGTGCTCGCGGAAGCTGACCCAGGAGGGGTCGACTGACCGCGTCGTTCGTGATCAGGTCGAGGTTGATGTTCTTGTGGGGCTGACCCAGGAGGGGTTGGCCGACCGCGACGATGTGGATGACCGCGTGGTTTTGGTCAGGGAGGACCACGTGGCTATTGTCAGGGAAGACCTGGAGCTACATCAGGTCAGATGGCCTCCCTTGGAGGCCATGAGAGCTCGTTGGATGACGGGGGTGGCACGACCCAGGAGGGGTTAGTGTGTTGCTTCACCGGTTGTTGCGCAGGGGAGTGGTACTCCCTTCAGGCGGAGCTCGCGCCATGGAGTGGATGCCTCTGGGGCATCGGCTACTGATGAGGATTCTATGGTCAAGGACATCCGTCGTAAGGCTGAGAAGAACTTAGATTTGCCAGGTATAATGAGCTCTACGAAATCATTTCTGTCTTTTTCTACTCCTGTTATTTCTTCTAAACTAGCCAATGTCGGCATTAGTTTGGGTAGCTCTATACAGGATGTTCTTTTTTCTTCTAATGTTTTGCGACACATGGAGGTTGACCATCTAACGGTTACTCCTAAGGTTGCCATTGTTCCTGATGCTTCACTAGCTGAGGAGGAGGAGTTGCATGCCACAGTAGATGGTCAACTCCTTTCTCACTTAGTTGGTGAAGTGTCGGAGGTGGACTTTGATGAGACTGGGCTAGCCTCTATGTATGAGCTAAAACCTTCTGGTCGAAAATCAAAGAGCCAGCGGTCGCACAAGAGATCCCGTGTATCCAAATCTCCTATAGTTTCTCAATGAATGGAATGTTTTCAAATAGCAGAGGTCTTCGGGACTTGGATAAACATTTATTCTTTGCTGATTGTGTGAGAGACCATAAGTTGGATTTTCTGGGTATTTCTGAAACTGGTAGACGAGATTTTTCACAAGCCCTACTCAATCGCCTTTCTGGTGGAGTGGACTTTACGTGGATTTCACGTTCGTCGCGTGGTCGATCTGGGGGGATTCTGTTAGGCGTTCGAGATGAGACTATGGAAGTTTTAGCTAGTTCGGTGGGAGATTTTTTTATAAAACTCCATATCCCTAACAAGGCTGACAATTTCACATGGTCTCTAGTCGCCGTTTATGGGGCCGCCCAGGATGTTTATAAAGCTGACTTTTTACGCGAGCTAGTGAATCTTGCAAAGGATAATCCATACCCTATTCTTATAGGAGGGGATTTTAATTTGCTTAGATTCCCTCACGAGAAAAGTCGGGGTCGGTTCGATGAACATTGGCCTTTTTTGTTCAATGTTGTTATAGACAGCGTGGACTTAAGAGAGGTTATAATGTTAGAAAGACAATTTACCTAGGCTAATAGTCTTCCGGAGCCAACATACAAAAAACTAGATAGAGTGCTTATGGATACCGACTGGGAACAAAAGTTCCCTATGGTAACTGTTCACGCTCTAGAGCGTACTGAGGCTTTATCGGATCATGCTCCTTTATTTTTATCTTTTGGATCACCGCCACGGAAGTCTACAATTGAGTTTAAGTTTGAACTCGGATGGATGATCTGTGATGGTTTTTACGAGATGGTTAAGGCTATTTGGGAGAAATCGGTGGGTGGCCAAACGCCTATCCTACGATGAAATAATAAAATGTGTGCTTTACGCAAGTTCCTTCGTGGTTGGGCTAGGCACACAGCTGGGATCCTTAAAAACAAAATAATACGCCTAACATATATAATTGATGACTTAGAGGCATTCACCGAGTTCAGGCCATTAACTGCACAAGAAATTGAGCTTAAAAGCCAATCGAATGCAGAGATAGCCCGACTCCTGCGCGAAGAGGAACTCAAATGGTACCAACGCTCTAAAGCAAAATTCAATGTGAATACAAGGTACTTTCATGCTCTTGCCAATGGCAAGCATAAGAAGAAACTTAATCACTCTCTGATCCAGGATGAAGGTATGATTGAGAGACAGGAGCAACTGAATTCATATATTACAGCTTAGTATAAATCCTTGTTTGGGGCCCCAGCGGAAAATTCATTTTCTCTAGAAGAGTCCCAAATGGCCGATATCCCCCAGGTTTCTGATGAAGAAAACAACTTTCTAACTGCCTCATATACCGAGGAAGAGGTTAAGAAAGATATTTTTCAAATGGAACATAACAAAGCGCTAGGGCCTGATGGCTTCTCAGCGGAATTTTACCAAAAATTCTGGGACGTTATCAAGGAGGACCTGATGTATTTGTTTGGGTTTTTACAAGTCGGCCAGTTAGATTTCTTTAGACTAAACTTTGGCAATATAATTTTACTGCCTCAGGTTAACAATGCAGAACGTATACAACAGTATCGCCTAATCTGCTTTCTTAACGTTAGCTTTAAGATTTTTACTAAAGTTGCCACGATTAGACTAAACTCAGTTGCAGACCATGTTGTTAGCCCGTCTCAAACTGTGTTCGTGCAAGGAAGAAATATCCTAGATGGTGTTGTAATTCTGCATGAAACAATCCATGAACTACACTCAAAAAAATTAAATAGTGTACTATTCAAGAATGACTTTGAGAAGGCATACGACAAAGTTAACTAGTCTTTCCTCCAGCAAACACTCCGCATTAAAGGTTTTTCTGAGGAGTGGCGCGCTCTCATTCAGTCGTTTGTGTCTGGGGGTAGTGTTGCCATTAAAGTAAATGAAGATACTGGCAAATACTTCCAAACTAAGAAAGGATTGAGACAAGGGGATCCATTATTGCCTTTACTATTTAATATAGTGGCTGATATGTTGGCTATCCTTATTGAGAGAGCAAAGGCTGATGGGCAAATTGAAGGATTAGTTCCAGATCTTATAGATGATGGTCTCTCTATTCTTCAATATGCTGATGACACAATCATTTTTATCGAACATGATCTGGACAAGGCTAAAAACCTGAAATTAATATTATCAGCTTTCGAGCAGTTATCTGGACTTAAAATTAACTTCCATAAGAGTGATTTGTATTGTTTTGGCGAGACCCAAAACGAGGCTCACCTATATGCTGAACTTTTTGGCTGTGGTCAGGGGCAATTTTCAATCAACTATTTGGGAATACCGATTTATTATCGGTGTCTCACAATTGCTGAATGGAAACTTGTTGAGGAAAGACTACAAAAATGTCTTAATAGTTGGAAAGGCAAATTGTTATCCCTTGGTGGAAGACTAGTACTCATAAATTTAGTACTTACTAATATGGTACTGTATATGATCTCGTTTTTCCAATTACCAAAAGGTGTCTTGAACAAAGTGGATTATTTCCGTTCAAGGTTCTTTTGGCAAGGGGATAGTGAGGAAAAGAAGTATCGATTGGCCAGATGGATTGTGGTTTGCCGCCCGAAGGAGTATGATGGACTGGGCATACATGATTTGCAAGTCAAAAACACCGTGCTTCTGGGCAAATGGCTTTTTAAACTACTTACGGAAGATGGTGTTTGGCAAACCATGTTATGGAGGAAATATGTGGGGTCCATAGCTGTGTCTCAAGTGGTTTGGAAACCCGGTAATTCACATTGTTGGGCGGGTCTTATGGCCACCAAAAACATTTCTTTCGTTTTGGTGCTTTAAAAATTAAGGATGGATCACAGATTAGGTTTTGGGAAGATAAGTGGCTTGGCAAAACTACTCTTCGCGAACAATATCCAGCTCTATATTCGATTGTCAGACACAAAAGGGATACAATTTCCACAGTGTTGGAAGAAAATCCTCCCAATGTGTCTTTCAGAAGAAGTCTCATTGGTCCTCGACTGGTATCCTGGAACAATCTACTATTACGATTATTCACGATACAATTGTCGGACGGTGTTGACGTGTTCAAATGGAAATTACTACAAAGTGGTAAATTTTCTGTTGGCTCACTATATAAAGCATTGGTTCAACCTGATTTCCCGGTCGATGATAATAGTAAAATTTGGAAAATAAAAATACCCCTTAAGACGAAGGTATTTGCATGGTATCTACGTAAGGGCGTAATACTAACAAAATATAATCTTGCAAAGAGGAATTGGCATGGAAGTATACAATGCGTTTTTTGTTATCATGATGAGACAATTCGTTATTTATTCTTCCATTTGCAAATTTGCTCGCTCTATATGATCATTCATCCAAATAGCTTCTGATTTATCTCCTCCACGTTCAGTAACCAATGTTTTTTGGTAATTGGCTGCATGGAATTGTTGATAAGTACATAACTTTATTTAGGGTGAGAGCGTTTGCCATTATATGGTCGCTATGGCTTTGAAGAAATGACAAGATTTTTAATAATATTGTGTCGTCTTCTATGCAGGTTATTTATCGAGCCACGGCTATCCTCCGATCATGGACTATTCTCCAACGCATGGAGTTTTGCGACTTATTTGTGGAGGGATGTATGCGATTGGAGGACACGACGAGGGATATTTTTTCCCGACATGGATGGCCGAGTGATTTAAGGATTGATCTATCTTAGATTGAAGACAATTATTTTGATATTGTTTTTTAATGCTTGTCTTCCTTTTATTCCCATGTTCTATTGTTCCTGTGGCTGTGTGCATCTTAGTTATGCAGAGGCCAAGTGTAAACATTAAACATTTTTATGTTAATAAATGCGCCCATTTCCAAAAAAAAGACCTTGTTTTAGAAGGTCTAGAATGCTTCTCCAAGTGAACGAACATGACCAGGGTTTAGGTGTATTCCAAAATAGGTATTAGGGACGCCACTCTTGCTTTTCAAGCATAGCTTGGTTGAAGAGGACAAGGTCTTGAAAACCCATGCCTCCTAGCGCCTTTGGTGTATAGAATCAATTCCAAGATCTCAAGTGCTTCTTCTTCTTTCCATCCTACAAACCCCACCAATTATTTTCAATGATCGATTTGATTTCGTCACACTTGGCTATTGAAAGTTGAAAACATCTCATAGCAAAGGTTGGAATAGCCTAGAACACAGCCTTTAGCCAAGTTACATTACCTGCCCTTGACATAGTCCATTTATGTACTTCCAAATCTTGTTATAAAGAAAGCTGAAAGTGGCAGGCCAAGAGCGTTTCACCGAGGTAGGCATACCCACATAGAAATCATTTAACACCTCATTTGGACTCCTAAATTTTCTTTCACGTCAGTATTCATCTAGTTAGCATAATGATTATCAAAGAGAACATACGACTTCTCAAAGTTAATTTTGTGACTAGAACCATCACAATAAATCCCGAGAGTCTCTTTAAAACATCCACACACCTATCATCACAATAAATCTTGTCCGTTGTTTAGTCATTTTTCCATGATTGGGCCTCTTTGATTTAGAGTATAGGAAAATCAAAGGAATTGGAGAGATGCATGAATGGGATAGGATGGCAGGTGTAAACCTTGCTTCGTTCCTTGTACAAAGGAATCAGAACATGAAGTTCCAGTGGATTTTTTGTTTTCTCTACTTTTTGCCTTGAAACTGAGATCTATAGAAAGAATACCTTTGGTTTCCCTTCCACAATTTGTGTGAATCAAACGTACGAACAAAAGCATCTTAGAAAAAAATGTAATCATCTACGTTTTCTCACTACAGGAATATGAAGCTACGCCGACGGCCGGTCGCTATGCCGACGACCAAACGTCGGGACCGTCGGCGTAGCCATCGTCCAGGCTAGCCCCTCCAAGCAGCCGTCGGCGTAGAATTTCCCTCGGCATATCCTATGCTACACCGACGGCTGCACTCAGCGTAGCTATTTTTTTATATTAGCTTATTAAACTTTGAAAAATCATAACTAAATCATTCTAATTCAGAAAAATACAAATAATATATCAAAATTTGCATAAATATAATATCTATCTATCTACACTCAAATATTACATATTTGTAAATAAAAATTAAGTGAAACATAAAACATTATATATAATATAAAACGATCGAAACAATGCGAAACCTTCGCGTGGTGTCATATTATGTGACATAGTTATAAGAAAAAATATCAAACTTCGAATATTGATTATGTCTCAAAAAAACTTCACAAAATGACCTATCTCATTCGAGGTTTCTTGGTTTTCGGGTCAAATGACCAATGTTATGGCTAGAATCAAGGCATAGTTTGTGATAATGTGTCCATATTGTGCATACATGTGCATTATGAGATAGCGAACATGAAGGGAATATGCCCTGAGAGGCAACAATAAAGTGTTTATTATGTGTATTCCAAGTATATGATAGATGTTTATTTTGCATGCTATAATTGTATTAATACGGAAACGTTAATACATGTGTGTTTAATAAACAAACAGAAAGTTCCTAGTTATGCCTCTCTCATAAACTAGCTCGTTGATTAACAAGATGATCAAGGTTTCCTGATCATGGACATTGGATGTTGTTAATAACGGGATCACAACATTAGTGTAATGGTGTGATGAACATTCATCCGAAGTATAGCATTACGATCAAAGTCATTGAGTTTATATTGCTATAACAACTTACAGTGATCCTAATTCTTAGACCATGAGATCATGTCAATCACTAACACGGAAGAGTTTCTTGATAACATCAAACGTCACACCGTAACAGGTGATTATAAAGATGGATTCAGAACTAATAAAGTGTTATGTTGAGGCTCATGGATCGAGTGGAATTTGTTCATCCCGATGACGGATAGATATACTCTGGGCCCTCTCGGTGATATCACATTGATTAGCTTGCAAGCAAGTGATTTGATCACTAGAATGTTATATCACAGAAGCGAGAAAAGAGTGCATGTCGGTGCGAGATCAAACTAGGTATGGAGATACCGATGATCGAATCTCGGACATGTAATATATCGTGAAACAAAGGGATTAAGATACTAGCGTAAAAGGTTCCGGCGATCACAAGAAAGTCATCGTTGAATGTGTGGGTCGATATGGGTCTCGGATCCGCTTCGATTATTGATCCGAGAGGGTCTCGATCATGTCCGCATTATTCACGAACCGTGGGTGACACTTAAGAGACACCGACATCCAATTGGAGCAAATGTTTCATGCGAAAGAATGAACAAGCGCGAATTTATTTCACTAGATACCAAAGCAGGTTTTGGGTGAAATTGCATAAAGTGGTTATGCATGTGAAATATAATTCTAGCAAGGGGTTATTTGTGAATGTTTGTCATTAAAGTAATTGACAAAATTCTGAATAAAATAAAAGAGTTTTATTTAATGAGAGTTTGCATTAAATTTGGTGGAAATTTAATGGAAATTTGAGTGGACTTTTGAGTGGAGGGAATTTAAAGGAGATTTGTGAGTGGAGTGTCCACCCACATGAAGAGGGGAGGGCAAGGGGGCAGCCCCATGCGCCGGCCACCCCCTTGGGGTCCCCCCTCATCCTATAAAAGGAGCCCCCCTCCTCACTTGTCTCTCACACCTCCTCGTGAAGGATCTCTCTCTCCCTCTAGAATTTATTCCCCATGGTCTCGGACTAGCGAGATACATGTTCCCGGTGGCTATTCGGCAAGAAAGAGTTGTGCTTCCGCTACATCGCTGGAGCGAGGAGGCGGAGGTTGATCGGTGCCTCGAACGTGTGTGCGAGCACGGATGCGCTGCTGATTTGCGGCGCTAGGACTTCCTCTCGATCTTGAGATCGGCAAGAGATCGTCTACATCAACCACGAGTTGAACTCGTTAAGCTTTGTCGGTCTTCAAGGGTATGTTCTCTATGGATATACATCCGCTCGTTGTTTGTATCTAGTAGATAGATCTTGGTATATAGTTCACATCGTAGGAAATTTTTGTTTTCTATCTGCGAACCCTACAAAGTATCGAGCCGGATCTATGCGTAGATACTTTACACGGGTAGTACACATATGAGTATGTGGGCGATGATGATCATGTTGTTGCTCCTTTGTTGTAATTTTGGATATTGGTGGCATAGTGGGATGAAGTGGCCCGGACAAACTTTACATGTCCTCGCACATGAGACCTGTTCCACGCTTGACATGCAACTAGTTTGCATAAGTGGCTGGCGAGTGTCTGTCTCTCCTACTATAGTCAATATCTATTTTGCAAGCGAGTTGTCAACAATTTGATTATCCTCGTTGTGGTTCATGTTCGTAGGTAAGAACGGTTCTATCTCGAAAGCCCTAAGCCACGTAAAACTTGCAATGGATAAATTAGAGGCGTCTAGTTTAGATTGTTGCTGGGCTAGTGTTATGATATGGTAGTGTTGTAAGTAGAAGTATGAGATGATACTCTTACAACACACATAGCGTGGCAAATCCATAGACCTTGGATTTAAACATATAGGTATGATAGTGATCATACCACGATGCACATGATAGAGATCATCTGCGGGAACCATATAATTTCACTAATAAACATATGATGTTTGATAGCATCTTATATTGCTTGTTTAGCGCTTTGTTAGCATAATAAGATGATCCCTCATTTAAATATCAAGATAAGAATGTGTTCTTCCTTTAGTATGCACCGATTATGTTTTTGTCGCTCCAAGACATCATGTGATGATCGGGTGTTCTTGGATCCATGACCATATTTCGGGTGTAAAACAGTTACACACGCGAATACTAAGGTTCTAACTTGGCGAGCCTAGCATGTACAGACATGGCCTCGGAACACGGACCGAAAGGTTAAGAATGAGTCATATAGTTGATATGATGCCCATTTGATGCTCGCCTTTGAAGCTATACCGACTCACGTGATGATCGGACTTGGTGTAGTGGATTTGGTTCATGTAATCACCAAAAAGGCACGAGGGATGTCGTTTTTGAGTGGGAGTTCATTCGTAATATAGATTAGTTGAACTCAATCTATCATACACTTAGTCTAAACTTTACAAATTCTGTTGTAGATGGCACCACCTGCTTTTAATTTCAATGTGTTCATGGAGAAAGAGAAACTAGCAACTAACGGTAGCAACTTTACCGAATGGGCCATGAATTTTAGGATTCTCCTCTCTGCTGCACAAAAGCAATATGTGCTAGAAGCGTCGTTAGGCCCCCCACCTTTAGATGATGCCCCTGACGAGGAGAAGAATGTCTATCAGACTCGTCAGGAGGACCACAACTTAGTTCATTGCGGCATATTGTATGGGCTAGAGCCGGAACTTCGAAAGCGTTTCGAAAACGGCAATGCATTTGATACAATGGGTGAGTTGAAAATGATTTTCGACACACATGCTGCTGTAGAGAGCTACAACGCTTCAGAAAAGTTCTTTAGCTGCATGATGGAAGAGCACAACTCCGTTAGTGAGCATGTACTCAAGATGTCGGGTTACGCCGATAAGCTTGTGTCCTTGGGAATATCGATTCCCATTGACTTAGGCATCCATCGTGTTCTGCAGTCTCTGCCACCTAGCTATAAGATCTTCATGATGAACTATAATATGCAAGGCATGAAGAAGTCTCTCCCCGAGATTTTGTCAATGCTTAAAACTGCAGAAGTGGAGATCAAAAAGGAACATCAAGTGTTGATGATCAATAGGAACACTGGTTTAAAGAAAGACAAGAAGGGAAAACGGAAGGGAAGTAAGGCCGACAAGCCTGTTGCCGCGCCTGAAAAGAAACCCCGAGTTGGACCTAAGTCTGATTCCGAGTGCTACTATTGTAAGGGGAGCCCTTTGGGCATAAGCGCCCCAAGTATCCGGCAGACAAGAAGGCCGGCAAGGCAAACAAAGGTATATATGATATACATGTTATTGATGTGTACTTGACTAGTGCTCATGATAGCACCGGGTATTTGATACCGGTTCGGTTGCTAATATTTGTAACTCGAATCGGGCTGCGGAACAAGCGACCGCTAGCAAGGGTGAGGTCAAGATGCGTGTCGGCAATGGATCAAGCGTTGATGTGATCGCCGTCGAACGCCTCTCCACTTGCCGTCGGGATTAGTTATAAACTTGAATAAATGTTATCTGGTGCCCGCGAGCATGAACATTGTATCTGGATCGTGTTTGATGCGCAGTGGTTATTCATTTAAATCGAGAACAATGGTTGTTCCATTTATATGAATGAAATCTTTTATGGTCATGCACCGATGATGAATGGTTTATTTCTATTAGATCTCGATGATAATGTTACACATATTCATAATGTTGATGCTAAAAGGATTAAACTTAATGATGATATATCGCATATATGTGTACTGCCGTCTAGGTCATATTGGCGTTAAGCATGAAGAAGCTCCATTCGGATGGACTTTTGGAATCACTTGATTATGAATCATTTGATACATGTGAGCCATGCCTTATGGGCAAGATGACTAGAAACGCCGTTTTCGGTTCAATGGAGCAGGCGGCATTTATTGGAAATCATACATTACGATGTATGTGGTCCAATGAGTGTGTCGAGGTGGATATCGTTATTTTGTTACTTTCACGGATGATTTGAGTAGATACGGTTATATCTACTTGATGAAACACAATGAAACCTTTGAAAAGTTCAAGGAATTTGAATGAAGTGGAAAATCATCGTAATAGAAAGATCAAATTTCTACGGTCCGACCGTGGAGGTGAGTATCTAAGTTCTGAGTTTAGCACTCACATGAAAGAGTATGGAATTGTTTCACAACTCACACTGCGGAACACCACAGCGAAATGGTGTGTCGAACGTCGTAATCGTACTTTATTAGATATGGTTCGATCTATGATGTCTCCGCGGACTTGCGTTGTCATTTTGGGGTTATGCACTAGAAACTGCTGCATTCACTTTAAATCGGGCACCATATAAATCCGTTGAAAAGACACCGTATGAATTATGGTTTGAAACAAACCTAAGCTATCATTCTTAAAGTTTGGGGATGCGATGTTTATGTGAAGAAACTTCAACGGATAAACTCGAACCCAAAGCGGAAAAATCGTCTTCATAGGATACCCTAAAGAAACTATTGGGTATTCCTTCTATCACACATCCGAGGGCAAGGTTTTTGTTGCCAGAATGGATCCTTTCTAGAAAGAGTTTCTCATGAAAGGTGTGAGTAGTCGGAAGGTAGAACTTCGAAGAGGTTGTGGAACCTTCTCTTCAAAGTATGGCGAGTAGCCTTGGCGGAGTTGTTCGGAGTTGGCTCCACTGTTGAAGAGGGAAATAATGATAATGATCATGAAACTCCAAAGAGAGTACTACCGAACCTCGCAGTCAAGCAGACGTGCAGCTCCGGTGTCAGACGGAAATCTGTCATGAATTTCATGGTTGATGAAAATGATGACCCTCCGACATATGAAGAAGCGATGATGAGCCCGGATTCCAACAAATGGTTAGAATCCATGAAATCCGAGATGGAATCCATGTATGAAAATCAAGTTTGGAACTTGGTGGAATTACCTCACGACCGAAAGGTGTGGAGAACAAATGGATTTTCAAAGGAAAACTGATCTTGATGGTAATGTGACCGTCTATAAAGCTCGACTTGTCGCAAAGGGTTTCGACAAATTCAAGGAGTTGACTACGATGAGACTTTCTCTCCCTAGCGATGCTAAAGTCAGTTAGGATTATGTTAGCAATTGCTGCATATTTCGATTATGAGATATGGCAGATGGATGTCAAAACCGCGTTTCTCAATGGTAATATTGAAGAAGAGTTGTATATGATACAACCAAAGGGTTTTTGTCGATCCTAAGGATGCTAACAAGGTGTGCAAGCTTCAGCGATCCATCTATGGATTGAAGCAAGCATCACGAAGTTGGAATCTCCGCTTTGATGAGGTGATCAAAGAGTTTGGATTTGTCCAAACTTATGGAGAAGCTTGTATTTACAAGAAAGTGAGTGGGAGCAATGTGGCATTTCTGATATTATATGTGGATGACATATTATTGATCGGAAATGATATAGATCTTTTAAACAGTGTTAAAAGTTATCTAAACAGCAAATTTTCAATGAAGGACCTAGGTGCATATTAGGCATAAAGATCTATAGAGATAGATCTAGGCGCCTAATAGGGCTATCACAAAGTACATACCTTGATAAGATTTTAAAGAAGTTTAAAATGGACGGAAGTAAGAAGGGGTTCTTACCTATGTTGCAAGGCAAGACATTGAGTAAGACTCAAAGTCCCGGCGGAAGAAAGAGATAATGGACAAAGTCCCCTATGCTTCAGCCATAGGCTCTATAATGTACGCCATGCTATGTACAAGACCGGATGTGGCACATGCTATTAGTTTGAGTAGTAGGTACCAATTGGATCCAGGTTCGGAACACTGGATAGCGGTCAAGAATATCCTGAAGTACTTACGAAGAACTAAGGATATGTTTCTTGTATACGGAGGTGAAGAAGAGCTCGTCGCTAAGTGTTATGTCGACGCTAGCTTTGACACCGATCCGAATGACTCTAAGTCTCAATCCGGATACGTATTTCTCATGAATGGCGGAGCGGTTAGTTGGAGGAGTTCCAAACAACCTGTGGTAGCGGGATCAACAACGGAGGCCGAATATGTTCCGCTTGAGCGGCTCGAAGCGATTTGGATGAAGGAGTTCATATCCGAACTAGGAGTGGTGGCAAGCGTTGGACCCAATGGTGATCTATTGTGACAACAATGGTGCCATTGCCAATGCCAAAGAGCCAAGGTCTCACAAGCATTCCAAGCATATTAAGCGCGGTTTCACTCCATCCTGAGCATGTCAAGGATGGAGATATAAAGATTTAAAGTACATACGGATCTCAATGTAGCAGATCCGCTGACTAAAACTCTCCTAGAGAAAACATGATCAACACGAACTCAATGGGTGTTAGATTTATCACTATGTAACTAGATTATTGTCTCTAGTGCAAGTGGGAGATAGAAGGAATATGCCACGAGAGGCAATAATAAAGTGTTTATTATGTGTATTCCAAGTATATGTTAGATGTTTATTTTGCATGCTATAATTGTATTAATACGAAACGTTAATACATGTGTGTTTAATAAACAAACAGAAAGTTCCTAGTTATGCCTCTCTCATAAACTAGCTCGTTGATTAACAAGATGATCAAGATTTCACGATCATGGACATTTGATGTTGTTAATAACGGGATCACAACATTAGTGTAATGGTGTGATGAACATTCATCCAAGTATAGCATTACGATCAAAGTCATTGAGTTTATATTGCTATAACAACTTACGAAGTGATCCCAATCCTTAGACCATGAGATCATGTCAATCACTAACAGGAAGAGTTTCTTGATAACATCAAACGTCACACCGTAATGTGGTGATTATAAAGATGGATTGAACTAATAAAGTGTTATGTTGAGGCTCATGGATCGAGAGTGGAATTTGTTCATCCCGATGACGGATAGATATACTCTGGGCCCTCTCGGTGATATCACATTGATTAGCTTGCAAGCAAGTGATTTGATCACTAGAATGTTATATCACAGGAACGAGAAAAGAGTGCATGTCGGTAACGAGATCAAACTAGGTATGGAGATACCGATGATCGAATCTAGGACATGTAATATATCGTGAAACAAAGGGATTAAGATACTAGCGTAAAAGGTTTCGACGATCACAAGAAAGTCATCGTTGAATGTGTGGGAGTCAGTATGGGTCTCCAGATCCGCTCGATTATTGATCAGAGGGTCTCGATCATGTCCGCATTATTCACGAACCGTAGGGTGACACACTTAAGAGACACCGACATCCAATTGGAGCAAATGTTTCATGCCGAAAGAATGAACAAGCGCAGGAATTTATTTCACTAGATACCGAAACAGGTTTTCGGGTGAAATTGCATAGAGTGGTTATGCATGTGAAATAGAATTCTAGCAAGGGGTTATTTGTGAATGTTTGTCATTAAAGTAATTGACAAAATTCTAAATAAAATAAAAGAGTTTTATTTAATGAGAGTTTGCATTAAATTTGGTGGAAATTTAATGGGAATTTGAGTGGACTTTTGAGTGGAGGGAATTTAAAGGAGATTTGTGAGTGGAGTGTCCACCCACATGAAGAGGGGAGGGCAAGGGGGCAGCCCCATGCGCCGGCCACCCCCTTGGGGTTCCCCCCTCCTCCTATAAAAGGAGCCCCCCTCCTCACTTGTCTCTTACACCTCCTCGTGAAGGATCTCTCTCCCCCTCTAGAATTTATTCCCCATGGTCTCGGACTAGCGAGATACATGTTCCCGGTGGCTATTCGGCAAGAAAGAGTTGTGCTTCCGCTGCATCGCTGGAGCGAGGAGGCAGAGGTTTCTCGGTGCCTCGAACGTGTGTGCGAGCACGGATGCGCTGCTGATTTGCGGCGCTAGGACTTCCTCTCGATCTTGAGATCGGCAAGAGATCGTCTACATCAACCACGAGTTGAACTCGTTAAGCTTTGTCGGTCTTCAAGGGTATGTTCTCTACGGATATACATCCGCCCGTTGTTTGTATCTAGTAGATAGATCTTGGTATATAGTTCACATCGTAGGAAAATTTTTGTTTTCTATGCTGCGAACCCTACAGAACAATGTTGCAGGAGGAAGTTTTCCTTTTCGTCGCACCAAAAAGCCATATTTCATTTTCCGAGCACAAAAAATGGACAGTTTTGTGCAGCAACCACCAAATGGCTATTTCAAAATACTACCACCACATTTTACAAAAATACTAGACCACCTTATATGGACAATGTTCTAATAGGGGGATCTGAAACCTTTCCGTCTATCTCTGGTGAAAAAGACAAATTCCTGCCGAATCGGTAGGAAGTGGGTCAGATATGAACTACATGTACATGATCCGATGCCCATGTTTTTTTACAAAAATCATTTTTAGGTTCATAATATGCTATTTTATCAAAGATCCAATGCAAGTTTAGCAAGGCTCAGCCCCGAGCTAAGAATCTTTATGCCCGTCGTTCGACAAAGTTTGACGATAGTTTAAAACTAGCATAAAAAAAATAAAACGATCAAAACAATGCGAAAACTTCGCTTGGTGTCATATTATGTGACATAGGTATAAGGAAATATCAAACTTGGTAAATTTATTATGTCTCAAAAAAACCTTTACAAATGACCTATCACATTCGAGGTTTCTTGGTTTTCGGGTCGAATGACCATTGTTATGGCTAGAATCAAGGCATAGTTTGTGATAATGTGCCCATATTGTGTATACATGTGCATCATGGGATGGCAAACAATGTTATAGGAGGAAGTTTTCCTTTTCGTCGCACCAAAAAGCCATTTTTCATTTTCCGAGCACAAAAAATGGACGGTTTTGTTAAGCTACCACCAAATGGCTAATTTAAAATGCTACCACCATATTTTACAAAAATACTAGACCACCTTATATGGACAATGTCCCAACAGGGGAATCTAAAACCTTTCCGTCTACCTCTGTTAAAAAAAGATAAATTCCTGCCGAATCGGTAGAAAGTGGGTCAGATATGAACTACAGGTACATGATCCGATGCTTATGTTTTTTTACAAAAATCATTTTTAGGTTCACAATATGCTATTTTATCAAAGATCCAATGCAAGTTTTCCTTTTCATCGCACACAAAAGCCATTTTTCATTATCCGAGCGCAAAAAGGAGGATTTTCTGAAGCAACCACCAAATAGCTAATTCAAAAATGGAGCGTTTGTGATTAGTTGATATGGATATCATATTTAGATTCTTCTCATTTTTTAATCAATTTAGACATATTATTTGTCGAATTCCGATTTACGGATTTAAAGATATTAATTATTCCATATTAAATAGAAAAATACAAAAGGTAAAATTATTATATTTTTATTTGAATTCAATAATATTTTTACTTATTCATTAATGTTTACTTAAATGATTGTTTGTAATTTTAAAAAATACAAACATGTGAATTAATGATATAAGAGTTAATAGGATTGATATCATAGTATTGACAACGATGTATGAATTACTTTGCGAAAACATATTATGAAAGAACGAGGAAGTTAAGCGTGCTGGAGCTGAAGTAGTATTAGGATGAGTGACCGGCCGGAAAGTTTGATCAAGACTGCAATTTAATTAAATATTAAGTGTAATTAGTTTTAAAAATATTCAAAGTGAGAGATTAACGAGTCAAACAATTCAAAGATTAAAAATTTGAGAAAAAATATAAAAAAAATTTAATTTTTTTAAAATGTTTTTGCAACATGTCGACAGACTATGCCTATGGCCGCTACGCCGACGGCATTGCCCTCGGCGTAGCATATGCCGACGGTATTTTGATACGCCGACGATCTCTATGTGCTCCGTCGAGGGAGGCCTTTGCCGAGGAGGCTACACCTAGGACAGTCGTCGGTGTATCATACGCCGAGGACATTTTAGCCTACGCCGATGGCTTTTTGCCCTTGGCGTAGCACGCGCGTCCTGTAGTGTCTCCATATTTCCTTCAATCAAATGAGCCCTTACTACCCTGGATAAACGTAGATTAAATAGTGGTCCCTGCCAGAATTATTGGATGATTACGTAGATTAACTAGTGGTCCCTCTAGAGTTCCATGCTCAACGGGTAAGCTTTATCTCTTTTTGCAACAAACTGCTACACGGTTGCGCAAGATAAAATCACGAGCACCTACTTTGCCGGTGTTTTGTACTTGGCAATGTTCTTTGTTAAGTCAGAGTGAATAACATCCGACTACACACCAATCCAGAGAATGCTCAACAACTAAACTTGGTCTCCTTGTTGCATAGTGAACACATGTACACGGTTGAGCATTTTGTCCTACTGCCGGATGAGCATGCCAAGAGTGTAAAGATGGTCGATGAAAGGACCACATCAACCGGCACAATTAAATCATAGGTTTGCTTCTATTATGTTAAGCATGATGCGCATGTCATTCCTGCTATCCTCCCAAGCCTACTCAAATCTCGCAGAATTAATAGACATGAGCACCAAGATATCATCATGGCCATGAAAAAGTGAGAGAAAGTGCCAAGTGACCAACCATGAATATATATAGTCGATGTGAGCAATGCAAAACTGATACTGGTAAGGAAAAGAAGCAAAATGGTACGTATAAAACATTATGGCATCTGATTCACGTGATCACGTGCTTGTCTTCAACACAAAATATTAAAAGTCCACTAGTAGAAAAAGAGCCATACGTCCACCCTAGTTTGGAGCATTAGTTCCGGTTATGGTTGGACCCGGGACTAATGTGAACATTAGTCCCGGTTTCAACGGCTAGAACGCCATACATCTTTAGTCCTGGGTCAAACGGGACCTTTAGTCCCGGTTCGTATCACCAACCGGGACTAAAAGGGATGCCCCAGTGCCAATACCTTTAGTCCCGGTTGGTAAAGGTGTGACCTTTAGTCCCGGTTCGTATTACAAACCCGGACTAAAGGGATTGGTATGAGCACTTTTTAGCCCGGTTGGTAATAACCGACTAAAAGTATTGATCGGGCTAAGCTTAGTGGAGCGTGTCAATAGGTAGTGCTTTCTGATTATAGCACGTTAATAGGCAATTCTTTTTTTCTGATTTGAGTCGCTGATTATAGCACGTTAATAGGCAATTCTTTTTTTTTTCTGATTTGAGTCGCTGCACCGATGGAACCTAATGGCGCAGACCAATAAAAGGAAAGAAAACTATATGTCGTGCGAGAACGTGACTTGGACGTAATTAGATGGACCTAGTTAAATCCTAGCCCTAAATTAAAAATCTAATAGTTAATAGTATAATTTTAAAGATGTGTATCAACCTAGTGCCTTCGAAACAATCTTTTATATTGATTTTTCTTTATTTCTTTGTCTCTACTCGACGTGTTACAACTTGATGGCTGGACGTTATCTCGACTTGGCAAAAAGGCTCCTAGCCTAACACGAACACGTCTAAGCCTGTGCATCTACGGGTTTAATTTGAGCGGGTTTTGCTGGTTTATCAACCCGGTGAATTTTTTCTGGTTTATCAACGAGCGCCAGATTGAAGCTTGAACCTCCGCTAGCTCCATCTGCAGGAAAAAATCGAAAAGAAAAAAAATATTTTAGAAAAAAAATTATTTTAGTATTTTTTATGTTATATTTGAATTCCTCGCATTTTTCTGATAATAATGGATATATTATTTATTAAATTTCGATTTACAGATTTGAAGATATTGTTTATGTCATATTAAATGAATAAATGGCAAAAATGAATAAAATATTAGTTTAATTAGTTTTTACTTTCATTAGAATAAAATGTTATTATTAATTATTTATTGTTGTTTACTAAAATTAGTTGTTCTTAATTTCAAAAAAACGTGTCACATATCGATATGAGTTAATAAGATTGATATACTAGTCTTGACAACAAGATATATTGGTCCTTCGTGCAGGTGGGAGAGATGGAATGAAGAAGTTAAACGTGCTGGGGGTGGAGTAGTGCTAGGATGGGTGACTGGATGGAAAGTTTGATTGTAAGTACGATTTGAACCAAGATTAAGTATAATTAGTGTTAAAAATGAGAGATGTGGGAAATCAACGAGCCAAATAATTCAAAGGTTTAAGAAAAAATTGAAAAAAAAAATCAATTTTTTTAAAAAAATAAAATAAAAAAGAACTTTTAGTCACCACATTGCACGGAGTAGCGGCCACGTGTGCCCCCATTTGTCCCGGTTGGTGGGGCAACCGGGACTAAAAATTAGAGCTTTAGTCCCGATTGCCCCGTCCCGGTTGGGCAACCGGGACTAATGGCCCTTACCAACCGGGACGCATGGGGCGTTTTCTACCAGTGGTCACTAGTAGAAAACAGGCTATCCATACGCGCGCCCTAATAGCATTAGTTCCGGTTGTGCCACGAACCGGGACTAATGCTGGCACGCGTCCCAGTTCGAGCGGGCACGGTGGCCGGAGGTATGCGTCCCAATTCGTGAGGCACAAACTGGGATTAAAGATTGGGCGCCAGACATGTAGCCTGCCACACACCTTTAGTCCCGGTTTGTGTTACAAACTGAGGCGTATGAGCCCGCCGTCTATAAATACGACGTCTCAACCCTCTGTCTCCCCTCTATTTTTTCTTGGTGGAATGTGTGAGAGGTGTGTTAGTTTATTTTTTTCCTATGCATGCATTCAAGGTGTTTGATGAAATGTTTGAGTGAATGAACCCGTTCAATTTCTCACAGAACAAAAATATAGGAGGTGTCCGAGACACACTTGAGATTTCTCCTCTTTATTTCCCTCGATCGAGGTTAGCAATATTATCTGTTCTCTGTCATTGATACAATGCATGTGTCGATGTGAATTGGTCATTTTACTATTTATAATGTTTGTTTTTGATAAACTTAATTATATGATGCAGATGAACGGTCGGGAATGGATGTACGGTGACCGGCGTGTACCTGGGTACATTAAAGACGTGGATAAATTTATCGATGTGGCTACGACAAATAAAGAGAATGGTTTTATACGTTGTACATGTGTTCAATGTCGGAACAACAAGGAGTACTCTTCCTCGAAAATTATTTGTGGCCATCTGGTTATGAAAGGTTTCATGCCCAACTATAATTGCTGGACCAAGCATGGGGAAAAAGGGGTTATGATGGAAGACAATAAAGAAGAAGATGATGATAACAGCTATCATCATATGTTTTCTGAATACAGTGGTACTTCAATGGAAGACAATGAAGAGGAAGGAGGTGAAAAACGGGCATCAGATGAGCCCGCTGATGAACTTGGTGGGGTCATTTCTGATGCAAAGCGAGACTGTGAAACATAAAAGGAGAAGTTGAAGTTGGAGGGCATGTTAGAAGATCACAAGAAATTGTTGTATCCAAATTGCGAAGATGGCAGCACAAAGCTCGGTACCACACTGGAATTGCTGCGATGGAAGGCAGAGTGTGGTCTAACTGACTCCTTATTTGAAAAGATGCTGAAAATAATGAAGCCGAAGTTTTCAAAACATAACGAACTTGCCGAGAGTACGTACGAAGCAAAGAAGGCTCTCTGCCCTCTAGGATTAGATGTGCAGAAGATACATGCATGCATTAATGACTGCATCCTCTACCGCGGTAAGGAGTATGAGAATTTAGATAAATGTTCGGTATGCAGTGCATTGCGGTATAAGATCAGACGAGATGACCCTGGTGATGTTGCGGGAGAGCCCGTCTGGAAGAGGGTTCCTGCTAAGGTTATGTGGTATGCTCCTATAATACCAAGGTTGAAACGCATGTTCAGAAACAAAGAGCTTGCCATGTTGTTGCGATGGCACACAGAAGATCGTAAGAAAGACAGAAAGTTGAGACACCCTGCTGATGGGTCACTGTGGAGAAAAATCGAGAGAGACTTTCCGGACTTTGCAGGTGACGCAAGAAACTTATGGTTTGATATAAATACAGATGGCATGAATCCTTTTGAGGAGCAGAGCTGCAGCAACAGCAATTGGCCCATGACTCTATGTATCTACAACCTTTCTCCTTGGTTGTGCATGAAGCGTAAGTTCATTATGATGCCAGTGCTCATCCAAGGACCGAAGCAACCGGGCAACGACATTGATGTGTACCTAAGGCCATTAGTTGAAGAACTCTTACAGTTGTGGGGCAAACCAGGTGTACATGTGTGGGATGAGAACAAACAGGAGCCATTTGACCTACGAGGGTTGCTTTTCGTAACCATCAATGATTGGCCTGCTCTTAGTAACCTTTCAGGACAAACAAACAAGGGATATAAGGCATGCACACACTGTTCAGATAAGACTGAAGGTACATATTTGCATAAATACAAGAAGGTTGTGTACCTGGCGAATCGACGATTTCTTCCGACCAATCATCCCGTAAGAAAGAAAGGCAAGCATTTCAAAGGTGAGGCAGATCACCGGAAGAAGCATGAACTCCCTACTAGTGATGATGTATTTTGTATGGTCAAGGACATAGAAGTAATCTTTGGAAAGGGTCCCGGCGGTCAATCAGTTCCGAACGACGTCGCTACCGGACACGCACCCATGTGGAAGAAGAAATCTATATTTTGGGAGCTGCCATATTGGAAAGTCCTACGTGTCCGCTCTTCAATCGACGTGGTGCATGTGACGAAGAATTTTTGTGTGAACCTGCTAGGGATCCTAGGCATGTATGGGAAGACAAAAGATACACCAGAAGCACAGGAGGACCAACAAATTATGAAAGACCCAAAGAACATGCATACACAAAACAAGAAGGATAAATGGCGTCACTTAAGTCGTGTCATCTATGCTCTTACCAAAGTAGAGAAGTAAATCTTTTTTGAAGTCCTTTACAGTATCAAGGTGCCGTCTGGCTTCTCATCTGATATAAAGGGGATAATAAATATGACAGAGAAAAAGTTCCAAAAGCTGAAGTCTCAAGACTGTCACGTGATTATGACGCAGTTGTTTTCGATTGCATTATGAGGGCATCTATCAGAAAATGTTCGAGTACCCACGTGTACGCCTTTTTGTCCCGGTTCGTGGGGCAACCGGGACTAAAGATTGGGGCTTTAGTCCCGATTGCCCCATCCCGGTTGGAGAACCGGGACTAAAGGCCCTTACCAACCGGGACACATGGGCCGCTCTGCACTTGTGAGTCCTATGTGAACCGTTACCTTGTTGCAATCCCGGAACAACAAGTAGAGATGTTGACAAAACATATACACCTACTTAAAGTTATGGTAGATAAAGCTCCCTATTTTTATACTTTATCAATTTGAATTGAATTCTCCATTGATTAAGTTTCCTTCTTGCAATTGGGACAATGCACATTCATTTCAGAACTTGATTTTTTGTTTAGACGTCCAGCAGCTGCCTTCATATTATGCTCCAGCCCACAAGGGAACCTACGTACTATCATAGACGTCTAGAAAGGACCTGTATATAAATATTTAATTGGAATCTGAAGCTATTTTCAAGAAGTAACAGCGATTAAAGAGGTTGCTTCAAAAAACTATACTTACCATTTTTGTTGCTCTTTTATTTCGGAAAAGGGAATGAGACCCCGGCATGTACATCAATCTACCCACATCCATTTTTTGCGAGTTTCTAGATTCAAAATGTACTAATCATGCACCACATAGGATGACCATATAGATCATCCACCCGAAAATAAATAACAACAACACCTACTCAACATCTAGTCTGTTAGAACTTAGAAGTACTTCCACCAGCCTCGGTGCAGATAGCTCGTGCAGCCATCTCTACATGAGTAAATTGGTTAGGCATCGATTAATTCTTTGATGTTTAACTAAAGATGATCCGACAACTGGAGTGATAGCACAAAGTTGCATATACTAGAAAAAAACATGAAAGATAATTTACTGACTGGAAGCTTTGGAATTAAGTTATGACCTCATGCATCTGGCATATGAGATCTTCCTAATTTTCTGTCACCATCTCATCATATAAATATATAATTCAGGCCAGCAATAGCACAGAGTACTAATATGTGTATTTTGCATCATCATTTTTAGGACTTATATGCACTATTTAGAATTATATTTATCACGATCCATTATTATTTATGCATATTTATATGATTTACGGGGCTTTCCTACAAAGTCCATTTTATTGGTATTTAATTTCTGGGAAGCAGAAAACTTCTTTTTCATGTTTTGTTGTTTCAGGGACCTTTTGGACATCTAAAAATTGGAGGAAAAAATACCTGATGAGTTTTTCACATGAAGAATCAACTTGGGCCAAAGAAGCATGCGAGAGAAGCCCCGAAGGCCAAAAGAGGCTAGAGAGCGCGCCCACTGATGGGAGAATACCAATCGGGGTATACTCACGAAGCGGATTCGCCAGCTGATCGAGCCGACTGAAGCCAAGCCCACAGCGGGTCGACTCGCCCAATACGGCGACTGGCGCACGCTAGAACCGGACAAGCGGCGCCGACTGGAGACCCAAGACGGCGATTCCAATACAAAGCCCATTACTGCACTTGTAAACCCTAGCTGGCTGCATATATAAAGCCACCAGGGGCACCCCCACGGGGTATGCTCTCCCATGTCATATTGCATCTTCTTCCACATCCTCTCTCACAATAGATTAGATCTAGTCTTTCCCTCCGCCTACGGCGGCTCCCATATAAACCAATCTATATTCATATACTGGATTGATAGCAGGACGTAGCGATCCTCCGCCGAGGGGACGTGAACCTGGGTACATCATGTGCCAATCTCGCTCCCGGATTCTCCTACGTCGCCTTTCTCCCTCTACGTAAGCTACCCCCAGTAGCATCTGCCGTGCAATACCACGACAGTTGGCGCCCACCGTGGGGCTAGCGATGCTTGGAGGGTGATAATCCGGGCGGGATCCCTCATCGTCAACAACCTTGAAATTGCATCCGGGCGGAAGATCTACGTCAACAAGTTCGTCATCAACCGGAGATCTAAAGGGCGGCACAGCTGTTGCTATCATCGTACTACAGCACAGCTGTTCGAGGCCGAAACTAATCCTGATCGGTGCATCAGATCGGTCCTGAGGCTGTCCGATTCGTTCCGCGAAAGAAGCAGAAGCCGGCCACGCACGCATGATCGGTGATATTTTCTCTATCTACTCTTTAATTATCATAATACGTACGTATGAAGTACATTGGCTCTGATCCCAGCCGAGCAATTAGATTAATTAGTATGGCTGCCGCGCGACTCGAAAGAGGCACTCCAGGCGCGTGAGAAATCTCACGAGGAACAGCCAAGATCGAGTCTTGCTATTGAGTTTTCTATGCACTCTCCTCTCTATTATTGATTCCTGTGTTAGCTAATTATTTGTTTCAGACCTAATCTTATTTGTACATCGTTTGAAGGATAGATAAATTAACACACGATTGGACTCGCTTGCGGCTGTTAATCCAGCGGCCATGCGATCTTGGCCTTGGCAGCAAAAAATAAAGAGGCCTCTATCGAAAAGATATGCAGACTTGATCGTGTCTGATTCTGACTAATAGATTATTTATTCAGTCTAATTCTTTTTTTGCAATGATTACATTAATATTATTATACTCTCATCGATCTAATGATTTATATATATTTTGTTGGATTGCATGCACCATGCAATATGATGAAAGATACATCAACACCGGCGGCTTTTCCTAACGGCCTTGCAAGATGGCCAGTCAGCATCATAGACGACCTTGGCGGTGTGTGTGCGTGCCGCTCGGCAGCCTCTGCCGCAACTCTGTTCGTGTCGACCCTGCTGCAAAACCGTCATCACGTACTCTCCACGGTCGGAGATTCGGCATTGCGAACTCGCCATCGCGTACTCGCCACGCTCGGCGACCCGTCATCGCGGATTTTCCCTCGCGTATCCGCCTATCGCGGACACGCTTAAACGCGGACTCGCTACGCTGCAGAACTCGCCTAAACGCGGACACACTTAAACGTGGACTCGCCAGGCTCGGGGACTTCCCGCCGCAAACTAGCCATCGTGGATCTCTCCATGCTCGCGGACTCGCCCCTCGCGGCCTCGTCCATCGCCGACTCTCCATTCTACCGGCTAACGCCGTGTCGACTTCGCCATAGCGCGACCTTCGTCCGCCGCGTAGACCCCGTGTCCGCCGCGTCGACTTCGCCAAAGCGCGATCATACGTATGCCGCGTAGACCCCGTGTCCGCCGCGTCGACTTTGCCAAAGCGCGACCTCCGTCCGCCGCGTAGACCCCGTGTCCGCCGCGTCGACTTTGTCAAAGCGCGATCATACGTTTGCCGCGTCGACATTTCCCGGCTAAACGTCGTGCGACCTTGTCCGCTACGCCAAATGCGTACGCCGCGCCTACGAAGGGACCTTCATCGTCCGAGTCGCCAGAGAAGGTCACATGCCACGCTGCATGGACTCACCACTGGGCGTCTCTTCCCCCGGGAAAAATCAATTTGCCTTTGTCAACCTTTGAAAGAGCGACTCGCAATGGCCAAGTAGTGCGGACGAGGACTCGCAAACCGAGCCTCGGTTCGTCCACGAAAAACGCTAACCGAGAGCCATCATTGGAGTCGCCTTGCTCGACTGGCCTTCCGGGCCATGACAAATGGCAGTGCTACACAAACAGCACCATGTCCTCCTCAAACTTAGATAGCGCGACTCGCACGGCCAAGTACTACGGACGAGGACTCGCAAACCGAGACTCGGATCATCCAGGAAGAACGCCAAGTCGAGAGCCATCTTTGGAGTCGCCATGCGACTGGCCCCCCGTGCCAAGACGAGAGACTCGCTAAAAAACAGCGTAATCAACATCATCGCGGACTCGCAATCGCCAGCGGACTTCGCCACACTGGGACTCTCTCGCGGACTCGCAATCATCGCGGACTCACCACACTCGGGGACTCTCCCCTCGCGGACTCGCAATCATCGTGGACTCGCCACGCTCGGGGACTCTCCCCTCGCGGACTCGCAATCATCGCGGACTCGCCACGCTCGGGGACTCGGCGCTCGCGGGCCGCTCGACCTCGCCGCTCGCCGAGCTCGGGTACTCGGCGCCAACCGGTCGCTCGACCTCGTCACTCGCCGCGCTCGGGGACTCGACACTCGCCGGTCGCTCGATCTCGCCACTCGTCGTGCTCGGCGGCAACCACTACTATTTTGAGAATATGTATCTCTAAAGAGCCTCAAGTCGCCTCTACAAGCCAACTCGAGCCTTGGGGACTACTCCTAGGCATACTGGGTGCGCGCGTGGTTCCGCCCTCACGGACTCGCCACACTCGGGGACTCTCTCCTCGCGGACTCGCTCGACCTCACGCGCTGCCCTCGGGGGCTCGGCGCTCATCGGTCGCTCGACCTCGCCACTCGCCGCGCTCGGGGACTCCGCGCTTGCCGGTCCTTCGACCTCGCCTTTCGCCACGCTCTAGGACTCGGTGCTCGCCGGTCGTTCGACCTCGCCACTCGCCGGTCCTTCGACCTCGCCACTCAACGCGCTTCGGAACTCGACCTCGCCACAGACAGCGCCACTAGCCGGTTGCCCAACCTTGCCACTCGGCGCACTCGGGGACTCCGCACTCTCCAGTCGCTCGACCTCGCCACTCGTCGCGCTCGCGGACTCGGCACGTTCCACATTCGTGGACTCGCCGCAACTGGCAGCTTCACCGACACCCTACGTATTTCGCCAACTGGCCATCACCGACTGGCTCACGCCAACCGCCTTCCGCTTCACGGTTCTTTTCTCTGTTTAGGAGCTCGTCGCTGATTCGCCACGACCCATCGTCAAGACTCTCCGCGCCATGCCTCAAGCCCACGTCGAATCAACAACGCGCTCGGGGACTACTGATGGGAGAATACCAATCAGGGTATACCCACGAAGCGGATTCGCCAGCTAATCGAGCCGACTGAAGCCAAGCCGGGCGGTCGACTACCTAACACGGCGATCTGGCGCCGGACAAGCGGCGCCGACTGGAGGCCCAAGACGGCGATTCCAATACAAATCCCATTACTGCATTTGTAAACCCTAGCTGGCTGCATATATAAAGCCACCAGGGGCACCCCCACGGGGTATGCTCTCCCATGTCATATTGCATCTTCTTCCACATCCTCTCTCACAATAGATTAGATCTAGTCTCTCCCTCCGCCTACGGCGGCTCCCATGTAAACCAATCTATATCCATATACTGGATTGATAGCAGGTCGTAGCGATCCTCCGCCGAGGGGACGTGAACCTGGGTACATCATGTGCCAATCTCGCTCCCGGATTCTCCTACGTCGCCTTGCTCCCTCTACGTAAGCTACCCCCAGTAGCATCTGCCGTGCAATACCACGACACCCACCCCCTGGGCACGCCCTACATGATCTTTTGGGCCTAGAGAATCGTCTCGGCTCCTCCTTTTTATAGACGCCCCCGTCTTGCGAAAAAACATACGCCATATTTTTCCCACGTTTTACAGAGGCGACGACGGAGGAGAAAGTCCTATCCTACTCTAAGAGAGGGCAGATCTTGCTGCACCGGAGCCTCCAGTGAGGGGGAAATCGACGCCATCATCACCACTCCTCCTAGGAGTAGGGGGAGGCCTCTCCATGAACATCTCCACCAGTACCATCATCTTCACCATCACCATCTCCAAGATCCATCTTGTTCCCCTCATAGTTTGTGATTGATTGAACCTCTGGATATTGTTTTAAGGGCTATTGGCATGTTTGTGATTGACATCTTGTCTTTATTTGGTGGAGAGATTATATTTTCAGATTTTGTTGTAATCCATATGCCACTGATCCATATCATGTTTGCTACTTGTGAGTAGATCCCCATGTTTCTGAGGGCATATGATGAATTGGTTATGATTTCCATATAATATGTAATGAGTATGTGGTCAAGTTTTTATCCTTTATATTGTTCTATGATGGTTTTATGTGAACGCCGACTGCATATAACTTTAGCTATATGGGCTCATAGGAGAATATTTTGATGCAATGATAGGGGTTGGAGGGGAAGGAATTGATAGAAACCGTTTTCCAATACTTTGAGTTCCATTGGAGGGATTATATGTCAGGGACCAATAAACTTATTGCTATGGTAGGACATTTATGTCTTAATGATTCTTAGATGTTCATGTGAATGTCTCTAGGAGCCATCATAAGTGATGTATTTTGCTCATATTTATGGATGCACCTAATTTAGGCTCCTCCTAAGGGAATGAAACTTGACAACATATTCACCATATTGTGTAGAAATCTTTATGCTAAGTAAATCCATGTCACCCTCGAGAACGATTGTCACATATAAGTTCACACACACTTGAGCTTGTCATCTTGCTGCATAGAGGATTGGGCTTTCTCTCATTGAGAGCATTTACTTATTCCTATTTACTTTCAGCACTTTATATTCGTGCAAACTATAAACTCAAAAATACCAAATCTACTGCATTTACTATTATTTTCTTTATCAAACTTTCTAATCAATACCCTCAGCTCCTCGTGGGTTCGACAACCTTTCTTTATTGAAAAATACTACAATTGATCTCATGCACTTTGGAGCCACCAAGTACCTATTTAGTTTACTTAGAAATACATATTTTTAACCGATTATTAACTATGGAACTCATCCCGACATTCACCTCCTCGATGGCATAGCTGACCTACCTATTTCACACAAGAGGGGGTTTTGTCAAGGCGACCCCTTGTCCCCGCTACTCTTCATCATTGATATTGACTTGCTAACGCAAATTCTTTATTGCGCAACTAGAAAAGGGTTACTCCACAACTTACGTGGTGGTTTTTGTTGCTCCAATCAAAGAATACATTGAAAACCTCTCAACCATTCTCGAAAGATTTGGAGAGGTCACCTCCTATGCACAAACTTTCAGAAAAGCTCTGTTGTTCCTATTAGGTGTGACCATATCAATCTTGATGCGGTTCATGTGGGTATCCCGTGACGTGCTCATAATTCCCCATACGGTACCTTGGGCTTCCTCTATTGATATGTCACCTTCGAACAGTGGATTGTCATGCTCTAAAGGACAATGCGTGGATGGAGAAATTCAATGTAGATCAACATTTTCGCTTGGAGCACCTATCTAAATTTGTCGAGCTTTGGGTACTCGGCGGCATCGGCTTATGAATTTCAATTTTTGGGCTCTATCCACTCCAATATGAACTCCATGATATGGAAAGCTTGGGATCCTCCCAAGGTCAAGTTCTTGGCATGGCTTGCAACTCAAAATAGAATTTAGATGTCCGGCCGGTTGGAGAAAAGAGGGTGGCAAAAATGTGGTTTGTGCCCACCTGCAAGCAAACAACAACATCGTTCGATCATCTTTTTGTCAAATGACGCCACACGATCCGTCTTTGGGGCATCATAAAAGAATGGTTGGGAATTTTTACCTTGCAACCGTCGCAATGGACACGCATCTCCACATGAGCTTGGTGGTCTCAAATGCCAGAAAAGCACAAAGCTATGGCCTCTCTTACCATGCTTGTCTCATGGGATGTTTGGAACAAATGCAACGCCCATGTTTTCCGAATGAAGCACGCGCCCCGTATGGTAGTATTAGATTTAATGGGAAAGAAGTCTGGGTTATAGTCTGGGTGAAATGATGCCGAGAGAGTGATCCATTTGTAATAATTGCACCTCTTTTGTTTGTTTGTTTCAACTTGGCCCCCGTTTAAAATAAAAATCTGACCTTCATACACACTTTGGGAATGTAACGACTGATAGGCTTGCCACGGACTAAAAAATCAATCTAGAATTGCATGCAAGTCCATACCAGGGGATTGGCGGTTGACGATGGCTACAATATTGGCTCCGAGTAGTGCCATAAAAGCATGCAAGAATATCTACCAACTCGTTTCTAGCATTTCCATTTGATGCATGCATGTGATGTTAGAACATTTGATAACTCGTTAGTTTTCTTGACGAAAAACAGTAGAAATGAATACATGGATTCATTTCATTTAGTAGAAATAAAATGAATATATGAATTCATTTCATTTATATTATGATTCCAAAAACACCTACATGTTTGGCTGCCACCGAAATTTGCACATGACAGGTCTGAGATAGGAATCATGTTTACACATGAGGATATTTGGATGGATTTGCCAAATAAAATGACAGCCCAATTTCGTGCCAACCAAACATCACAGGAATAGAATTGCAAAATGAATTCCAGGAT
Source organism: Avena longiglumis (assembly GCA_030063025.1). Lineage (NCBI taxonomy): Eukaryota > Viridiplantae > Streptophyta > Magnoliopsida > Poales > Poaceae > Avena > Avena longiglumis. The sequence continues at coordinate 51,059,897 of CP125978.1, forward strand.
TCTAGGCCCAAATGATGGATGCCAAACGACCTCTAAGGAAATTCATAGTTGCGGCTATTATAGAAAATAAAATTTTGAACAAAGATATTGATACAATGGAGTGGAAAAAAGGTTAAACATAAATTGTTATAACAAATCGGATAGCATAGTACGGTTAAGTTTGATGACTCTCTTGGTAAAGCCATTTGAACTATTGAATTGGAGGTCGTCATCAAGTGTTACCTAGATGCAACCATCTGTAAATTTTGTAGATGGAATATGCTTACAGTAGGGCGAGCAATCGGTCGTCCCCATCGCATGCTTCCCTATTTCATGGGTGGAATTTCTAATCTGAGTCCCGGTTAGGATCTAGTCCCAGATTTTTTTCCTATTGTGCCTACACGGGCCAGATTGATGGGCTAGTGTCTATTCACTATTTTTTTTAATTAATTCTACGGAAAGGAGGAATCCAGTTTCCTCAAAATCCAATTCGGCGTCTGTTTCATAACTTGAAGATTCACTAGAGCTGAACAGTGTTCCGCAGGCTTTACAAAGAGAGTTCCAACTAGGGGAGAAATGGTGTCGCCGTGGCAACGAGTTCCGACGGTGTCTATTGTGCCCAACAGGCATTGGGACTCGGTGTCATGTTTGTGCTGTTTATGGGCATGTAGGTGGGCGTAAGTCCTCGTTCTTCCCAGGGTGCCGTGTCAAAATATTTATGTTTAACTCATGTACCTGTTGAGGTCTCGGGTTTCATGTTTATATATACTGGCACATCCATAGACGTGGCATTACAGAGGGGTATGGGCTGGGACGGTGTACTACATAATTCAAGGCCTGAAATTTGCTTTTCAATTATTTGGACGTGTGGATTTTCTCTAATTTCTTTATTATGACTCCTGATTTCGCATTAAAATCTGTGATTTTCTGCAAAACATAATTCAAAGTAAGGTTTTGCATATATTTGCAATTATTAGTCATTAGTGTCAATTGCCTAACTAAAAACAATGTTTAAACACAGAGAAAGATGACAAATTTCAGAGCCATCAGCGGCCAATGGGAGAAAAGGGGCTCCGGGCTCGGCCAGGTGGCTACAGCGTCCGGGTGCGTGACATCGACTGGGCGAGGCAGTATGTCGGCGTGGGTCCCACAAAGTCAACTGACAACGTGTGTACATGCGGAAGGGGCAGATGCGGCGAGAGAGCGCGGCCCGCTCTCAGGAGTAGGTCCGGCGGCAGGGCATTGACTAGGCGGATCTTCCTCCGGATCGACACGGCCAGACTGGGCAGAATCCTCCTCGGGATCAGTGCCCAGGTGATTTGTGTCGCCAAAATCAGTAGAATCACTGTTTTGGCTCATTTCTTCATCGTTTTCACTCGAATTTTCTCCAGTATTTTCAGCATCAAGTGTAGGATCTTTAGCAAACGGAGGTGTACCCTGGGTATGATTAGTAACAACAGGAATAATAGGCAAAGACATATGATCATCATGTTGAGTATCCCATTAGTACATGCATTATTTTCTATAGGTAGGAGAAGAATGTCCTAGATAAGACGTCTACCAGAATTAGAATGAAGAGATGCAAAAGGAAAAACGTTATCATCAAAGACCACATCTCGAGAGATATACATGCGTCCAGTGGTTATATCTAAACACTTAACACCTTTATGAAGAGGGATGTATCCAAGGAACACACAACGTGTAGATTGATAAGCAAGTTTTCTTTTATTGTAAGGACGGAGATTGGGCTAGCAAGCACACCCAAAAATTCTAAGAGAATCATAATTTGGTTTGGTATGGAGGAGGCGTTCTATAGGAGTCTCTGAATTAATCACTTTGCTAGGAAGTAAATTAATGAAAAAAGTGGTTGTAAGAAAGGGTTCATCCCAAAATTTTAGAGGCGTGGAGGCATCTGCAAGTAGAGAGACCTACTTCCACAATGTGACGGTGTTTACGCTTAGTGAAACCATTTTATTGATGAGTATGAGGGCAAGACACATGATGAGTGATACCGATTTTCTGAAAGAAGCCATTTAGCTTCTCATACTCGCCTCCCCAATTAGTTTGCATAGTAATAATTTTTCTATCAAACTTGCGCTCAACATAAGCTTGATAGTTAAGAAAAACTTGATAAACATCAGAACGCTTTTTAAGCAAATATGAAAATTTACTAAAATCATCGATAAATCTTACATAGTACGAATGTTTGCTTACAAAGGCAGGTGATGGACCCCATACATCAGAAAACACAAGCTTAAAAGGAACTGTGGACACACTAGTAGATACAAGATATGTCAATTAGTGACTCTTAGCTATTTGACAAGAATCACAGACATAAAGATTTATTTCAGGAGTGTATGGAAGCTGATTTTTCCTAACAATCTGCTGCACCATGAAGTAGGAAGGATGTCCTAAGCGGCGATACCATGTGGATGAAGATGGTTTTATTGTGATGAAAGCTTGTTTGGATGACCCAGTATAATGAGGTACTAGCGGGTAGAGACCACTGTATCATGGTCCCTTAAACAGAGTTCTTCGCGTTTCCCGATCGTTAATAAAAAAAACCAAGCGTGAAATTAAATATAAATATCATTATCAAGGCAGAGTATATGAATGAACGGATGCAAGCTTTTTGTAAGCATTTGGAACATGAAGAATGCCGTTTAAATGTAGTGTACTATGGGGTGTATGTAACATAGATTGACCAATATGTGATATAGCCATACCATTGCCGTCGGTGGTGTGAACACAATCACGGACCTTGTACTGCTCGAAAGTGGTGAGCTTATTCAGATCACTCGTGATATGATGGGTAGCTCCTGTATCAGGGTACTAGTTGCTATCGAGGCCATGGGATGCATCATGTGCACCTATTTCCCACGTCCAGAGTCATCATCATCGCTATCGTCTTTCTTGAAGCGCCACCAGCAGGTGGAGGCAGGGTGGCCGTGAATCTTGCATATTTGGAAAGTCACGTCCATGTATGGGGTGGGGGCACGGCTGTGACCACGTCGACGATGCTCGTACCCCCATCATCTCTTCGTGCAGGGCAGTGGTCTTCCCAGTGTTGGCCACTGTCACAACGGCCTTGTCCACCATCGTCATGAAGACGATCTCCCAATGGGCACCATCATCACGACGTCGGTATTCCCAGTGTTAGTTGCCTATGGCCACGGTCTGGCGAGCGAGCACGTCCATGACCGGCATCCTGGCCATGGCCTCGAGCCGCAGTGTTAGCCGCGGAGGTGAACCCCACTGCCTGGCCGGTTTCAGAGAGTATCTCCTGGCGCATGTCATGAGCAATTATCTGATCATAAACGTCATCTAAGGTAATAGAATTGTTACCGTTCACAGAGGCGGCAACATCATTGTATGACCCATCGAGTCCACCGACAATATAGCCGATCATCTCATCTTTTAGGACATGTTTCCCGGCAGCAGCGAGCTTAGATGCAAAGCCCTTCATCTTGGCGAAGAAGGCCGAGGGAGTGAGCTCGAGTTTCTTGGTGCTGGAAAGGGCACCACGCAGATGACTGATCTTTGAGCGGGATCGAGACCCACCGATGTTGGTGATCTTTTCCCAAACTTCCGCCGTCGATTCAACTCCGATGGTGTGAGCGAGGACTTCCGGTGAGAGGGAGTTGAGGATCCACCAGAGCACCGTTGAATCCTGCAAAACCCACGCATCATAGTTGGGGTTGGGGATCTTCTTCTTCTTTCCTTCTCCATCTTTTGCCTCCAGATGAGTAGCCGGCGCAGTGTCCGTGCCGTCGGGAAGATCGAGGACTTGGGTGCCACGCAGGGGAGCGAACACCAGGGTTTTCTAGAATAGGTAGTTGGCCCGAGTGAGCTTCCGAGAAGGAGGGGGCCCTAGGGCAGCGGACAGGGCAGAAGCCGACGAGGACGACACCATGGACCTGAGGGAAAGTTTCCGATCTATCGATCATGATGGGGGGTTTTGGGTTTTTCCGATCTCTCGATCGTGGGAGGAGCTTCTGGTGTGGGTTTTCCGATCTATCAAAGACAGATCGTGATTTGTTGTGGGTTTTTGGGATTTCCGATCGGATTGATTCGTGGGAGGGTGTTTGAGGATGAGCTTCCGATCAGATCGATCATAGGGAGAGATCCTCGGCGGCGTCTAGGTCATGGGAGTGGAGAGCTCTGATACCATGCCCGAACATTTAGGTTTAACCAGTGTACGTGTTGAGATCCAGGGTTTCATGTTTATATAGACTGGAACAGTCCCAGACCTCGCATTACAGAGGGGTATGGGCTAGGGCGGTGTACTACAACGTACCCCGCCCCATACGGTAGAAATACTGTATACAGGTATTCTAACTTGTCGTACTCGGAACCGGACAGCTGGTTTCAGGAGTACATAGTTTTATCTTGGTGTTTCAGTGTTCCTCGGTCATTTTTTCCTAGAGATGGACGGAGACTCGCATCGGGAAATCATGTTTTGACATAAATACCAGCATATGAAACTCCCGAATGCCTCACAAGCCAAGATCAATCCAGATTTTTTTTCAAGAAAAAGGAATAATTACACTTCACTTTTACAACAACGAAATGTCCTAACGATTACGGATGCACACAACCTACAACAAAAAGATGGAGAAGAAAAATATCCTGCTATAGTATAAAACCTCATAGCTGCAACACAAACCCCTGCGAAGACAACATCCGGAGTCCAAATTCTCCAAAAGCGCTCCAAGAAGTGAACATCATACAAGTGCCGCTGCCACCCGATTATAGATCTTAGGTTTTCACACTAGAGAAAGTTCGCGCTCTCAAAACAATACCTCCAACAGGGCCATTACTAGGCACAACAAATCATGGCCAGACATTGGATTTTCACCCTTGAACATAAGACTATGTACTCATCTCTCGCCCCCGTGCCGCGACAGGGCAACCCTAGCCGCCGCCTCAGCCCCCCAACTCCCCTCCCTCCTCTCTCCCCCGCTGCCATCTTGGTCGTGGCCAGGCAAAGCCTGGGTACTGCCGGCGGCAGGGGGATCTCTCGTCTTCCCCGGCGTAGATCGGCGGCACGGGACGCCAATCCTCGTTGCGGGTGGTGTGCGCATCGGGCACCTCAGCGGCATGGCATCTCTGGTGTGTGGCGGCAGCGGCATGGCTGGAGGAGCAGCGACGTGGCGGACGACGATCTGATGCCCCTCGTCCCTCTAGCCAAGAAAGCTCCCAGGGAAACCTCAGATCCCGCGGGATCAAGCGATGGTGTTGTCATGTGCATCGTTCCCCTCTTGAGGGCATCGCTTTTGGACTTTTCACCGGCTGTAGGGACCAGCGGCAGTGGTGCCGAGGTTGCGGTGGCCTCGTTTTTTCGCGTCGCTGGGCTTCGAGTGCGAGATCTGCAGCAACTTGCGGCGGGGAGGTAGTGTTTGCAGGCAACAACCTGCAGTCGGTCTAGCGGCGGCGCGTTGGCCGCACTTTGATCGCTGCAACGTCTCATGGCGTCGCAGGAGTTTGGACATGGGGCGGCGGCCCGGCTTTTTCGACGGCGGCAGCCTCTGTGGTCATGTGGATGACGCGAAGGCTGGATCTTCGCTAGTGGTTTCCACTTCGAGATCGGGTTCGTTTCGACTCAATAGGTGCTACACACGATGGTCCTAGAGGAGGTGTCAAGTCATGCCTGACCGGCGGTGGCGATAGGCCTGATCCCGGCGGGTGCTACGCACGACATCTCCTCTGGGGCATCAAGTCATGCCTGTTTGGTCGATTGAAGGTGGTGCGACAGTGCTGGAGGCGTGGCGGTATGGGACGTCTCGTTTACAGTCTCTTCTCCAGCGGTATCTAGTCAGCGAGTTGTTGTTGTCGGACAGGTGATGATGGTATAAGCTTTTTCATCGAGTCTACACACTTCGGTGGAAACATTGATGACGTGGACGTATGCTCGCGTCGTGTCCTTGATGAAGGCACTGGTAGAAAACGCCCCATGCGTCCCGGTTGGTAAGGGCCATTAGTCCCGGTTGCCCAACCGGGACGGGGGCATCGGGACTAAAGCTCCAACCATTAGTCTCGGTTGCCCCACCAACCGGGACAAATGGGGGCACACGTGGCGGCATCAGAGCGCGAGGGGGGTGGAGCATCGAACACGAACCGGGACTAATAACCTGCTGCCGCGGCAGAGATTTGGCCCATTTCTCTGCCGCGGCAGAGAATTTATTTTGGCACATTTTGTTGCCGCGGCAGCATTTTCGCCACTTTTTTTGCCGCGGCAGAGAATTCATTTAGGTTGTTTTATTGTTTATTTAGTGTTTTGCACTTATCAATGAAGGAACCTTATATTACACAAGATCATCATGAAAACATTACATTCAATACACAGATCGAGTTCATGCACTACATACAAAAGTTGCTATTCGATGGTACCGGCCAATTTCTTGAAAGTTGCTATTTTTACAATTCCTATTGTCTATACACAGCCGAGTAGTATTCCCCTTGTGTGTTTAGTACTTCTGCATCCAAAAATCCCGCCAATTCCTCCTGTATTGCTCGTATGCGATCCTTTGGCAGAAGACCGTCCCGTAGACGTTCGATCTGATTTAAAAAAGGAGTCAGCCTATATGAATATGAAACTAAACACAATTTGATTGTAATTAAAAACTATAGAAATTTTTTACGTACGTGGAGTTGCTCTAAATTCCTGCCCTTCTCATATACGTCTGCGGATGAACTCGCATACATAGTATCCACATAGATTGTTACGGTCCCTGCGTCGGGCACTTTACGACAACGAGTTCAATCAAAATAATAATCAAGCATGATAATAACTGTATCAAAACTAGAATCAAAGAGATGCGGATATAGCTAGTGGTGCTTACATCTAGTGGTTGAAATGTAAGCTCCTCTTTCCAAACACCCTAGCCTTCTTGGTGAACCGTTTCCAAGTGCTGCGGCGTGAAAGCGAATAAAATAAGTTATTAAGTACTTGATATCATAAAATTCACGAACGTTGCCGATATAGTGTCGTAATGATTAGAATTACCGCTGGAGAAGTATCTGCATGTCCTTCCACGTCTCAAGGGGTTTATGTTTCGAGTCTATGACTAGTACACGCCCTTTGTCAAGTTGAATGATTAACAGAATATAGTGGTACCTGCGAATGCAAAACTAATCAATTATATACTTAATATCGAGTAAGCGAACTAGAAAGTGTATACAAGACAATAACACTCACTGGAAGTTGTAAGGAAATAGTATTTCCCTTTTGGTTTCTTGAAACCTTAACGCGTGTACTATATTATCCTCCGTATCCTGGGGGCTTATTTTGAGATTAGCTTCATGAACCCAATATGGATCAATGAAGCCAATATCATAGATTTGTCCTCTGCTGCATTCGAGAATCTTCATTCTGCATATTAAAGTATGATTATATACATGCAATAAACAAAATATTATAGATGGAGACTAAATTAATTACAGAATTAGTACTTACAGACAATAGGCACTCATGAGAGATTTGTCCAAGGCGTCTTGATTGAATAATTGAAATAGTTCATCAAATTCAATGGATATCATGTCATCGTTTTCTTTCCCATGATGCTTTTTTGTAACCCTCAGCACTATCCAGTTAGCCCCGGCCCTTGTGGCATGCATGTACCAGTTATGCAATCTTCGCATTTTTTTGGAAGATTGTTTACCTCCTCAGGTTGTGAGAGGTTTTCCGTCTTGGTATTGGTATGCTACTTCACTCCGAGGAATAACTCTAAGCGGGATAAATCTTGGGCAATACTCATACCTTGAGCAGCGGCAGCTTCTCCGTATTGTGCAACTACCTCTGGATCATACCTTGCTCTTATTTATTTGCTCGACCCACATTGGTTTGAGAAATCACCTTGAGAGGCGCAAGTCTGTTTTGCTTGTTCTCGAGCTGGGCAACAGATTTCCGCTTGCATCGATCGCTCTTGAGGCTTTTTGTGCTGCATGTGACTTGAGAATAGAACGCTCATAGTCGATGGCTTTGGCTCGGGTTGATGAAGAGTCTTTAGCATTTTCAACACTTTGGCTTTTTCTTCTTTGGTCTTTGGGAACTCTGGCTCTTCGGCCGCCTCACTTAGCAGCAACGTTTCGCATCAACGATCGCCGATCTCCTCTTGATCTGATCATAAGCTCTCTTGGGAGGAACCGTTGGTACTTTTGGAAGAGGCTCTTGTTTACGTTCGGCGATCGCTTACGGCCTGATGGCGATGCGCTTCGCTTTTTATCTGGCGCGGCGATGGCTCATGGCGATGGCTGCACGGAGTTTGGTGGCGGCGGAGCGGGTGAGGCGACGAAGCGGCTGCATGGCGGCGACCTCGGCTGGAGGCGGGTGAGGCGGCGAAGATGGCCTTGGCGTGTGATTTGAAGCACGATACAATCCTTGACCATAGAATGGTGACGTATTTTGCGTCACCCAAACGATCATCCCTTCACCAGCAGGGTAGTGAAGATCCAAAACCTCAAAGGTGGGCATGATTTCATCCACGCCGACAACAGCGTAACCCTCTGAACCGAACAGACGGTGGTAAGTTGGTGTGGGTCCAATTGGTGGCATAGCCGACCGCCACCTTCATTGATATGTTCACAACTTTGACATGTAGCTCGCATGTGTCATCTCGTGATATCATCCTTTGGGTAGCCAACAGGAGCCATCGTCGGTGCATCATCGGCATCATTGTCATCACCGGGACCTCGGTGGAAGCCACATCGATTTTTCGATTATTCGATAGGCGGTAGCATCGAATGCGGTGTCTTCTTGAGATGGGGCCGGTAGTACTTTGCTCTTTAAGTGAGTTAATTTCATCTTGTTGTTGCTTTAATCATTCTTCAATTAAACGCATTCGCTCTTCGACTTTCTGCTTCAACTGCCTGTCCTTACTCCTCTGACGACTTCTATCAGGATATTTCTTCCTCTCTTCGGGAAACCCAGTCCTCCATGATTGGGAGCCTATTGTGCCTCGTGTTCGTCCATCATGTTCCTTATTTCCAAGGGCGAGTGTGAGCTCATCATTCTCTCTATCGGGAATGAAGTCCCCATCTTTAACAGCCTTCTTCGCTTTTCTCATCCTCTCGATTGGCAAGGGTCTTCTTTATGTCGTATGGTATATATACACCTCCTTCCGAGTCCAACGTGCCCCATGCCCGTAAAACCAATTCCTTGCACGTTCTACCCAATCGTCTCTCTACGGGGTGATATTTTTATCACGCAGTTCTGCTCAAGTTTCTCCCACTTAGGAATGCCGTACAGAGCCACCTTTCCCCATAGTATGGTGATACTTCTTGTTAGCGACATTGACTTATTCGTTTGACATTTTCTTAGCTTTTTCGATTTCTTGTATTCCACAAACTCATCCCGAATGGTTTTATCTTCTCAAACTGAATATTCTTGAAATCGAGTCTTCTCTTTCACGACATAGTCAAGGTGCAATCTTTTCTTCCGTTGGTGAAACCTTGGGCCATCTTCTTCAAAGCCCACTCCACGACCTTAGCCTCCATGGCTCTCCCATGTTGTAGGCGTCCTCAACTGGATCCTCCGCATTTGGATCCAGCTCTATCTTCGGTAGTTTGAAATTAACCATGAGCCTCTTCCACGGTAAATCTTTGGCGTGGTTATGGACAAATAAACATGTTCCCTCTTCTTCCGCATCAGCAGGCCTATTCCAATTTCGAATGGTGATCGGGATTAAAACGATTACTCCGCATTGTGCCACAAATTTGATTGCGACAACTTCGGGGCTTCGATTTGCGTCTCTGACGACATCTTCGATCTGAACCTCTCATGGTCTTGCAACTTTTTGGTTGGGCCTCGTGCTCTTTTCATAGATTCCTTCGATCAGGAGGGCTAAAAGAAGAAAGATCGCCGTTACTATTTCTATATAGATAGCAGATGATTAATTAATGAATTGATTTATATTACATGCACCTTCTTTGGGCGGTCGTCTTCTCGATTACACAAGGCATCGCCTTCTCCCTCACGAAGGCAACACCTTCAACCTCAAACAAGTTGTCTACTCCGGTAAAAGGATCACCCTCACGGAGTTGTTCGAAGCGTTGATACGTCTAAATTATCTTCCCCACGGATCACACCTTGGATCAACTCTTCCTTTTCTTCGTCTCGGCGTGTGGGTCCATATTTTACGCATAGGTGGAAAAGCGAATAAGTCAAAGCGGCTAAAGGAGAAAGTTAAAGAGAAACCCTAATATATACATACACAATAATAAAATGAAGAGAAACCTAAACCTAGCTACAAAAGGAAACCGTGTAGTAGATAGGTAACTCTAGCTAAAATCAACTAAAATCAATATTAGGAGTTAGGGGTGTAAAACCTAGTTGAAGAAACCTCGGATGCATATGAGAGGAACATGAGTATAAGGCTACAAAGAAACTATCCAGCAGATAGGTAACACTAGATACTAACAAACTACCATATTGGAATCGATCTCGATCTCGATATCGTATTCTACCGAGAAGAACCAAATCACCGAAAGAAAGAAACAATCAACACATGGCATCGATGCAATGCTCAAGCAATGATGATGATACGACAAGTTAATGTGCATTGGAATGTAACCTAAAGCATGCTCGACAAGTTAATCGGGTTAGAGGCAAAACCCTAACTCAAGGAACTCGGAATCACTGTTAGGGTTACTAGGGTGTTCTAATTAAACTTGTTATTTAAGTTGTTGAACAATGCATGATTATGGCATAGATAGATAGTTCTCATTTTTCTGAACATTTTGGTATATTATTTGTATTTTTCTGAATTCTGACAGTTAAAAGTTATTGAATTTACAAGTTTTATTCAAATTAAAATTATTAAATCAAATGTTTAAACCTTTTGCACCATAGTATGACAAGGATAATGATATGACAAGTTAATTTGTATTAAAAAGTAACCCTAAGACATGCTCGGCAATTTAAGCGGGGTTAGGGGGTGAAAACCCTAACTCGGCGAATCTCAGGAGTATATGAGAGGGTTGATTTTGTTTCTAATTAAACTTGTCTTGAAAGTTGAACAATGCATGATTATAGGTTAAATAGTTAGATCTCATTTTTCTGAACATTTTGATATATTATTTGTATTTTCTTTGTTATAAATAATTAATTATTGAATTTACAATATTATATAAATTTATGGATTTAATTAAACCATTTGAATTTAAACAAACAAAACAGAAAACATTTTTGCTTAGACACATGGCTCTCAAATTTACGAACATTTTGATACATTATACATATTTTTATGATTAAATATGAATTAGTTATTGATTTTACAAAATTATATTAATTTCGCTATTTTTAAACATTTACGAAAAGTAAGCCATTCTCGCATCACCTGACGTCATCAACCCTATCCCTAACTTTCTACCGGGCTGCTCCTACCCACAACCATCGACTAGGGGCCTAGGCGATCTGGGTCCACCCGTGGCCACGTGGCGCCACGCCGACGAGCTTGGCGGGAGGCGTCGGCGGTGGTCGCCGGCGGCAATCTGAGCCACCGCCTTGCGCCGTGGCCGCCGCAGCGCGGCTGCCTGACGCCGCCACACATCTCGCGGCCATGTCGCCGCCGACATCTGGAGGAGGGGACAGGCATGATGAAGAGGGAGGACAGCCGTACTGGCGGCCCGGTGACGGTGTGGCGACGGTCGTTGAGGTGGTGGCGACAGACGTCGTTAGGCTGGACGGCGGCGGCTCGGGAAGCTTGACGGCGGCAGCGACCACGGGCGGTGACGGTGGCGGCGCGGCGGCGGCGTCAGTAGCGGCGGCTTGCGGCGTCGAAGCGGTTGTCAGGCGTCGGTGAAGGAAGAAGTGATGGGGAGGGAAGAAGAAGAAGAAGAGGCGCGTTATAACCAAAGGACCTTTAGTCCGTTGGTGGCTCCAAGGACTAAAGTGTCATACGTCGGTTGGAGCCACCAACGGGACCTATCTCAATATTTTCAGCTTGGCCGAGGGGCTCTTTAGTCGGTTGGTGGCTCCAAGGACATATTCTGTTTTCAAAAATTTCAGGTATTTTGTCTCTGTTCCCGCCTTATTTTTTATTTTGGGGTTTAAATTTGTATTGTTTTTTAAATGATAATTAATTTGGAATTTAGAAAAACTTTAAACATAAAAAGTGTTTGGATTTGAATAAATAATTCAAAACCATTTTCTGTTTTAAAAAATAATTAATGTAACCATTTAAAATATGAACCATTTACAATTAAAAATGAATTAACTTATATTTTTTAATATCAATTTGGAATTTAGAAAAAATTTAAACATAAAAAGTGTTTGGATTTAAATAAATAATTCAAAAACATTTTCTGTTTTAAAAAATAATTAATGTAACCATTTAAAATATGAACCATTTACAATTAAAAATGAATTAACTTATATTTTTTTAATATCAATTTGGAATTTAGAAAAACTTTAAACATAAGAAGTGTATGGATTTGAATAAATAATTCAAAAACATATTCTATTTTTAAAAAATAATTAATGTAACCTTTTAAAATGAATTAACTTATATTCTATTTTTGAATATTAATTTTAAAGCGACCCTTTTTAGCGCTCGGAAAATGGAAAAGGGCTTTTCCGATGACAAGGAAACTTCTCTGCAACATTGTTATCCATACCAATGTCCACACACATGCATAATATGGGCACAACATCACAAACTATGACGTGATTCAACACATAACATCGGTCATTTGGACCGAAAGCCATGAAACCTCGAACATGATAGGTCATTTTGTGAAGGTTTTTTCAAACATGATCAATATACCAAGTCTGGTATTTTCCTTTCAACTATGTAACATAATATGACACCACGAAGGATTTTCATTGTTCGGATTTTTTGAATTTATTATGCCCGTTTTGAATTATCTGAATTTCTAACTATGGTCGAACGGTGTGCATGAAGATAGGAGGCGGGCATCGTTAGAACTTGCATTGGATCTCTGAAGAAACCACATATTGCGAGTCTAAAATGATTTTTCAAAAAATCACGGGCGATAGATCATGTACTGTAGTACAAAGGACCCACTTCCTACCGATTCAAGACATTTGTCCTTTTACGGGATGGACGAAAAGGTTTGAGATGTACGGTTGGGAGATAGTCCATGTAAGGTGGTCTAGTATTTTAGGAAAATGGGACGGTAGCATTGTGAAAGCGGCATTTTGGTGGTTACTTCACAAAGCGACCGTTTTTGCGCTCGGAAAATGGAAAAGGGTTTTTCATGCGACAAAAGGAAAACTTCCTCCTGCAACATTGTTCTCCATACCAATGTCCACACACATGCATAATATGGGCACAACATCACAAACTATGCCGTGATTCAGCACATAACATCGGTCATTTGGACCGAAAGCCATGAAACCTCGAACATGATAGGTCATTTTGTGAAGGTTCGAAACATGATCAATATACCAAGTCTGGTATTTTTCCTTTCAACTATGTAACATAAGATGACACCAGTGAAGGATTTTCATTGTTCGGATTTTTTTGAATTTATTATGCCCGTTTTGAATTATCGAATTTCTAACTATGGTCGAACGGTGTGCATGAAGATAGGAGGCGGGCATCGTTAGAACTTGCATTGGATCTCTGAAGAAACCACATATTGCGAGTCTAAAATGATTTTTTCAAAAATCACGGGCGATAGATCATGTACCGTAGTACAAACCGGACCCACTTCCTACCGATTCGAGACATTTGTCCTTTTACGGGATGGGCGAAAAGGTTTGAGATGTACCGGTTGGGAGATAGTCCATGTAAGGTGGTCTAGTATTTTAGGAAAATGGGACGGTAGCATTGTGAAACGGCATTTTGGTGGTTACTTCACAAAATGACCCATTTTTTGAGCTCGGAAAATGGAAAAGGGCTTTTACGTGCGACAAAAAGGAAAACTTCCTCCTGCAACATTGTTCTCCATACCAATGTCCACACACATGCATAATATGGGCACAACATCACAAACTATGCCGTGATTTAGCACATAACATCGGTCATTTGGACCGAAAGCCATGAAACCTCGAACATGATAGGTCATTTTGTGAAGGTTTTTTCGAAACATGATCAATATACCAAGTCTGGTATTTTTCCTTTCAACTATGTAACATAATATAACACCACGCGAAGGATTTTCATTGTTCGGATTTTTTTGAATTTATTATGCCCGTTTTGAATTATCTGAATTTCTAACTATGGTCGAACCGGTGTGCATGAAGATAGGGGACGGGCATCGTTAGAACTTGCATTGGATCTCTGAAGAAACCACATATTGCGAGTCTAAAATGATTTTTTAAAAATCACAGGCGATAGATCATGTACTAGTACAACCGGACCCACTTCCTACCGATTCGGCATACATTTGTCCTTTTTACCCGGGATGGACGAAAAGGTTTGATATGTACCGGTTGGGAGATAGTCCATGTAAGGTGGTCTAGTATTTTCGGAAAATGGGACGGTAGCATGGTGAAACGGCATTTTGGTGGTTACTTCACAAAACGACCCGTTTTTTGCGCTCAGAAAATGGAAAAGGGCTTTTCGATGCGACAAAAGGAAAGCTTCCTCCTGCAACATTGTTCTCCATACCAATGTCCACACACATGCATAATATGGGCACAACATCACAAACTATGCCGTGATTCAGCACATAACATCGGTCATTTGGACCGAAAGCCATGAAACCTCGAACATGATAGGTCATTTTGTGAAGGTTTTTGAAACATGATCAATATACCAAGTCCGTATTTTCCTTTCAACTATGTAACATAATATGACACCAGAAGGATTTTCATTGTTCGGATTTTTTTGAATTTATTATGCCCGTTTTGAATTATCTGAATTTCTAACTATGGTCGAACCGGTGTGCATGAAGATAGGGACGCATCGTTAGAACTTGCATTGGATCTCTGAAGAAACCACATATTGCGAGTCTAAAATGATTTTTCAAAAAATCACGGGCGATAGATCATGTACGTAGTACAAACGGACCCACTTCCTCGATTCCAGACATTTGTCCTTTTTACCCGGGATGGACGAAAAGGTTTGAGATGTACCGGTTGGGAGATAGTCCATGTAAGGTGGTCTAGTATTTTAGGAAAATGGGACGGTAGCATTGTGAAACGGCATTTTGGTGGTTACTTCACAAAACGACCCGTTTTTTGTGCTCGGAAAATGGAAAAGGGTTTTTTCGAAACATGATCATTGTTCGACACAAATTTAGTCCCGGATGTATTCTGAAACCAGGACTAAAAATATTTTCCGCCATTTCCCACCTCTTCCCGCCAAGTTTTCCCGCCCTTTCCTTTCTACTAGAGCTTTTAGTCCCGGATGTAGTCACTAACCGGGACTAAAGATATTTCCCGCCATTTCCCAAAGCTTCACGCCAAGTTTTCCCGCCCTTTCCCTCTATATTTAGGGTGATCGTGTCATGGCTATCCACACATCCACACCTTCCTCTCTTAGAATAATGGACAACGCCTACTGGGCCATTCTGACCCTCGAGGAGACCGAGGCCTGCGCCTCAACTACCTGTCCACGGGGTACCGCCCGCCATTGCCGGATCTTGGCTGGAGGGTTCTGTCCCTCTGTCCCTCAAGGTTCCGCATGTCGCGCCATCACAAACCACTTCTACCACGAGCTCACGCCGGCAGCGGATGGATCCCGTGGGATCCCGACAACTATGACACTGGAATGCCTTCTTCGCTAATAGGCGTGAAAGGGAGCTCGCCAGTCGAGGTGATGGCGCCACCGGTGAACCACAAGTCGGCCGTCGTGGTGGGAGAACCGTACTATCATCAAAGTGATGCTACATCGCCGGAGACCATCCTGCCACGGTGCCCGAGTCCACCATACAGGCCCCACATCCGTGATGGCGGCATCGTCTTCGAGACCCTCTCCCACCCGCCGTGAATCCGAGGCTGGAATGGACCTGGTATATGCCATGGATGGGCTGAGGATCCCGAGTGGCGGTGGCGATGTGATGATGATGACGGCGATGAAGACCACGAGCTGCGTACTATAGGACTAGGCATGATTATGACTAAAGGGGGCTTTAGGCTGAGTGTTAGCTAGTCCCGATTTGTCCGGTTTTAATATTAATAAATGTCTTAAGTGTTACCTAATAAATAGAGGGAAATGCCTATAAAGAGAGGGTTCATATTTAGTCTCGGTTGGAGAAACCAACCGCTTGAAGGATTGCGGCAGTGGGCGGACAACACTAATAATAGGGGTGAGTGTCGACATTATGTCGCGGCTTGTACCTTGTCCCGGATGGTGTCACCAACCGGGACTAAAGATGAACCTTAGTCGGTTGGAGACACCAACCGGGACTAAAGATGAGTCAGCACTAATAATAAGGGTGAGTGTCGACATTATGTCGTGAGTGTCGACATTATGCCGAGCTGCTTGTACTATAAATCTGCATCCTTGTGAGTCTAGTCCTCCAGCCAGTTTGAGGAATCTCCAAGATGGTTTCGAGAGCGAGGACACCACTGCGGCAGTTTCGAGGAGATCGACGGAGCCCAGTCCTCGGCATCTCCGAGAAACTGGTCATAGAGGCACTCCCGAATATGTGAAATTAGTTAGCTCCGAGGCGTATTGATATAGTTAGTGAAGTTACAAGCTGCAAGATGGTTTTCGAGAGCAGGGACACCACTGCGGCCAGTTGAGGAGATGCCGACGGATCCAGTCCTCCGGCATCTCCGAAACTGGTCATAGAGGCACTCCTAATATGTGAAATTAGTTATCTCCGAGGCGTATTGATCTAGTTAGTGAAGTTACAAGCTGCAAGATGGTTTCGAGCGGGGACACCACTGCGCCTGTTTGAGGAGATGCCGCGGAGCCTGATCCTCGGCATCTCCGAGAAACTGGTCATAGAGGCACTCGGTCCAGCCACAAATGGGACTAACACTCAAGACATTTATTAATATTAAAAGCGAGACTACAAAACCGGGACTAAAGGCCACAAACCGAAAGATATCCTTGGTCAAGCCACAAACCGCGAAAGACATGAACTAGAGTTACATAATATGAGCATGAACTTCTTGGCATATGTCATTCCTTATGACCGCTTCAGACGTAACCATGGAGCATCTTCTTTACTTAACGGAATGCTTGGGTGGTTTTCCTTTGTGAAGGCGGAATTTCATCAAACGTATTATAATCTTACGACATGTACATCTTGTCCTCGATTCCCATGATGTTTCTTTTCCCGAAAGAACTATGTGACGCTTTGGCTCATCATATGATGTATTCGTTTGCATATTTTTTCTTTTTTTGATGCGGAGGACATGTCCTTCACATAGAAAACCTGAGACACATCATTGGCTAGGACGAATGGTTCATCTCTATAACCAAGATTGTTGAGATCCACTGTTGTCATTCCGTACAACTGGTCTATCTTTACCCTTCCCCATTCAGGTTGACCCATTTGCAGCGAAACAAAGGGACCTTAAAAGAGACTCCATAGTCTAGTTCCCATATCTCCTCTATGTAACCATAGTATGTGTCCTTTTGCCCATTCTCGTATGTTGCATCAAAGCGGACACCACTATTTTGGTTGGTGCTCTTTTTATCTTGGGCGATCGTGTAGAATGTATTCTCATTTATTTCGTACCCTTGGAAATTCAATACAAGAGAAGATGGTGACGCGCCAACAAGTATAGCTGATCTCCAACAGTGGTGTCATTCAAGAGATGTGTCCGCATCCAACCACCAGACTTCATGTGTTCATCTGTAATCCATGATTCAGCTTCCCGGGTTTTTTGAGCGTACAATATTCTTGTGTTCCTCCATATCTGAGCTGCCAAGGTGGAATTATGTAGAAGCGTAGTGTGCTTTAGTGAAAGAATCCCGTCCCTACATATCATTGCTTTCTTTCCCAGTGCCTTTTCCACTTAGTCTTCCCTCATGCATGAGTCGAAACACACCAATCGGCTTAAGGTCGAATAAAGTCAACACAAAACTCAATGACCTCCTGTTCCATATCCCTTGGAGATGCTTCCTTACAGTCTAGCACGGTTATGAACATATTTCTTTAAGACTCCATGAACCTCTCAAAGGGAACATATTGTGCAGAAATCGGACCGAGAATGGCAATCTCTTCCACTAGATGAACCAGGAGATGCGTCATAATATTGAAGAAGGATGGTGGGAACACCAATTCAAAACTAACAAGACATTGTACCACATCCTTCGTAACCTTGGCAGAATATCTGGATTGATTACCTTCGAGATATTGCATTGAGGAATGCACAGCTTCACAATGGGTACTCGAACATTTTCGGTAGAAGCCCCTCAATGCAATCGGAAGCAACTGCGTCATAATCACGTGTGTCATGAGACTTCAGGTTTTGGAACTTTTTCTCTGCCATATTTATTATCCCCTTTATATTAGATGAGAAGCCCGACGGCACCTTGATACTGTAAAGGACTTCAAAAAAGATTTCCTTCTCTGCTTTGGTAAGAGCATAGCTGGCACGACTTAAGTGACACCCTTTATCCGTCTTGTTATCTGTATGCATGTTCTTTGGGTCTTTCATAATTTGTTGGTCCTCTCGTGCTTCAGGTGTATCTTTTGTCTTCCCATACACGCGTAGGAATCCTAGCAGGTTCATGCAGAGATTCTTTGTCACGTGCATCACGTCGATTGAAGAGCGGACACGCAGGACTTTCCAATATGGCAGCTCCCAAAATATAGATTTCTTCTTCCACATGGGTGCGTGTCCATGGCGGCGTCGTTGAACTGATTGACCGCGGGACCCTTTCCACAGATTACTTCTATGTCCTTGACCATACCAAATACATCATCACCGGTGGGAGTTCGGGCTTCTTACGGTGATCGCCTCACCTTTGAAATGCTTGCCTTTCTTTCTTGGGATGATTGGTCGGAAGAAATCGTCGATTCGCTAGGTACACAACCTTCTTGCATTTATGCAAATATGTACCTTCGGTCTTATCTATACAGTGGGTGCATGCCTTATATCCTTTGTTTGTGCATCACGAAAGGTTACTAAGAGACCAATCATTGATGGTTCTGAATAACAACCCTCGTAGATTAAATGGCTCCTGTTTGTTCTCATCCCACGACGTACACCTGGTTTGCCCCACAACCGTAAGAGTTCTTCAACTAATGGCCTAAGGTACACATCAATGTCGTTGCCGGTTGCTTGGCCTTGGATGAGCTCTTGGCATCATAATGAACTTACGCTTCATGCACAACCAAGGAGGCAGGTTGTAGATACATAGAGTCATAGGTCAGGTGCTGTGACTGCAGCTCTGCTCCCAAAAAGGATTCATGCCATCTGTACTTAGACCAAACCATAAGTTCCTTGTGTCACCAGCAAAGTCTGGGAAGTCTCTCTCGATTTTTCTCCATCGTTTGTGACCCATCGCCAGGTGTCTCAACTCCCGTCTTTCTTACGGTCTTCTTTGTGCCATCGCAACAACCGGCATGCTCTTTGTTTCGAACATGCGTTTCAACCTTGGTATTATAGGAGCATACCACATAACCTTAGCAGAACCCTCTTAGGAGGCTCTCCTCAACATCACCAGGGTCATCTCGTCGATCTTATACCGCAGCGTTGCATACCGGCATTTATCTAAATTCTCATACTCCTTACATGGTAGAGGATGCAGTCATTAATGCATGCATGTATCTTTTGCACATCTAATCCCAGAGGATAGAGAGTCTTCTTTGCTTCGTAGGTACTCTCGGGAAGTTCGTTATGTTTTGGAAACTTCGGCTTCATTATTTTCAGCATCTTTTCAAATGAGGAGTCAGTTAGACCACTCTGCCTTCCATCGCAACAATTCCAGTGTGGTACCGAGCTTTGTGCTGCCATCTTCACAATTTGGGTACAACAATTTCTTGTGATCTTCTAACATGCCCTCTAACTTCAACTTCTCATTTTCTGTTTCACAGTCTCGCTTTGCATCAGAAATGACCCTACCAAGTTCATCACCGGCTCATCCGATGCCCGTTCTTCACCTTTTCCTCTCCATTGTCTTCCATAGCAGTATCACCGATTCAGGAAACATATGATGATAGTTGTTATCATCATCTTCTTCTTCACCATCTTCCATCATAACCCCTCTTTCCCGTGCTTGGTCCAGCAATTATAGTTGGGCATGAAACCTTTCATAATCGGGTGGCATGAATGATTTTCGAGGAAGAGTACTCCTTGTTGTTCCGACATTGAACACATGGACAACGTATAAATCCATTCTCTTTGTTTGCCGTAGCCACGATAAATTTATCCACGCTTTGATATACCCGGCTACCACGGTCACCGTACATCCATTCCCGACCGTTCATCGCATCATATAAGTAAGTTTATCAAAAAACAGGACATCATAAATAGTGAAATAACCAATTCACACCGACACATGAATTGTATCAATGACCTAGAAAAGATAAGATTGCTAACCTCGATCGAGGGAAATAAAGAGGAGAAAGCTCAAGTGCGTCTCGAACACCTTCTATATTTTTGTTCTATGAGAAATTCAACGGGATTTTTCACTCAAACATTTCAACAAACACCTTCAATGCATGCATGAAAAAAAACTAGCACACACCCTCACACCTTACACCATTATAAAAAACAGAGGCAGAGGGGGCTGGGGCGTTGCATTTATAGAGGGCAAGGGGCCTTTAGTCCCGGTTGAAGCCAGCAACCGGGACTAAAGGTGCGTGCCAGGCCACGTGGCTGTGGCCAAACCTTTAGTCCCGGTTGGTGGCTCCAACCGGGACGCATGCCCCCTTACCAACCGGGACCCATGCCCCCTGGCCCCGTGCCCGCTCCAACCGGGACGCGTGCCAGCATTAGTCCCGGTTGGTGGCGCAACCGGGACTAATGCTCCGAGGGGTCGCGAACGGATGACCCTTTTTCCTCTAGTGAGGTGGTGTCCTGAAGCTCGTCTTCGGGGATGAAAATTGTGAGCTCGATCGTTGGTTGGACTCTTCACTATCGGCACGTGTGCGGCTTTTCCTTATTGAAGGCTTTGTCTAGAAGCTGTGTATTTTTTCTTTGTTGTAGTCTTTGCCATAAGGTTAGTGGTAGTCTGGTGAAGTTACTGTCGTGAGGCTTTGGCCTCGGGTTTGTTTACTTTGTAATTCTCGCAATCTTGAAATAAACGGGCTGTATGCATCGTTTCGATGCAGAGGCCGGGGCTTTGTTCCCCTTTTCGAAAAAAAAATCTATTGTTATCGTCCCTGCTTGCCGATGTCGCCTCGAAGACTTGGTCTGCGATTATTAGTCCTTAGACCTCACCCGCCATGATATTCTCCGCCATTGTCTTCACCATGGAAACCGAAACACCGGCAGGAGATCCCGGTTTTTTGGTTAGCATTTCGAACCCTCTAAGCATGTGCACAAAACTATATACGCCAACAATGATCTCTTCAAATTTGATACGGACGAACCTAATGTGGAATTGTCAGTGAACTTATTGGCAAGTCCAGGTACTATAAAGTAGAGCTGTGCCCGGCCGGCCCGGCTACACTGAATTGCACTCTGCCCACTTTAGTCCATGAATTCGCAAGGCGTGAATTTGTAATAAAAGAACACTTCACCTTGATGTACACGTAGTCTAATAATACAAGGGCCTGGACTTGAGCAAATCGTCCGAGGTGGCGACTCCACGGTTAGATTTTGTGAGCGGCGCATGGTACCAGATGGAATTGCAAGTTACACACGGAGGCAGGAAGGGTAGAATACTTACGACGTATTTTTCTCTCTTCCTACACACACACAAAAAGACGCGTCCCTTGTTAAGTCGGGCTCCATGTCTACTTCTGAGATAAACGCAAGCATGCCTATGCTTATTTTTTTTTGGAAATGGACACATATATTAACAAAAATGTTTAATGTTTATATTCGGCCTCTGCATAACTAGGATGCACATAGCCACACAAATAACAGAACTAGAGAAAAAAGAGTAGGCATGCATTACACTAAGCGGCTAATGAAAAAAGTCCATAATCTAAGGCAGATCAATCATCAAGTCATGCGGCCATCCATGTCGGGAGAAAATATCATTCGGCGTATCCTCCAATCGCGTATATCTCTTCACAAATAAGTAGTGAAACTCCATGATCAAAGAAAAGTCGTTGCTCGGTAAATAACCTGCAGAGGTGAAGACATAATATTATTAAAGATCTTGTCATTTCTATCCAGCCATAGCGACTATATAAGGACAAGCGCTTCCACCTTAAATAAAGTTATGTACTTATCTACAATTCAATGCAACCAATTACCAAAAACATTGGTTACTGAACTTGTAGGAGATAAACCAGAAGCTATTTGGATGAATGACCATATAGAACGAGCAAATTTACACTGGAAGAATAAATGGCGAATTGTCTCATTGTGATGACAAAAAACGCACTATGGACTTCCATGCTAATTCCTCTTTGCAGGATTATCTTTTGTTAGAATTACATCTTTACGTAAATATCATGCAAAAAAATTTATCTTAAGAGGTATTTTCATTTTCCAAATCTTACTATTATCATCGACCGGGATATCCGGTTGGACCAAAGATCTATAAAGTGAGCCAACAGAAAATTTACCATTTTCTAGTAATTTCCATTTGAACACGTCCACACCATCTGACAGTTGTATCATGGATAATTGTAAAAGAAGATTGTTTCAACATACCAGTCTAGGACCAATGAGGTTTCTTCTGAAAGACACATTAGGAGGATTCTTCTCCAACACAGTGACAATAGTATCTCCTTTATATCTAACAATAGAATATAGAGCTGTATATTGTTCATAAAGAGTAGTTTGACCAAGCCACTTATATTCTCAAAACCTAATCTGTGATCCATCCTTAATCTCGAAAGCACCAAAACGAAAGAAATGTTTTTTGGTGGCCATGAGCCCTGCCCAAAAGTGTGAATCCCTGGGTTTCCAAACCACTTGAGACACTGCTTTATACCCCACATATTTCCTCCATAACATGGTTTGCCAAACGTCATCTTCCGTAAGTAGTTTAAAAAAGCATTTGCCCAGGAGCGCAGTGTTTTTGACTTGCAAATTATATATGTCTAGTCCACCAAACTCCTCCGGGCGGCAAACCACATTCCATCTGTCCAATCTATACTTTTTTTTCTCATTATCCCCTTGCCAAAAAATCTTGATCGGAAATAATCCACTTTGTTCAAGACACCTTTTGGTAATGGAAAAAACGAGATCATATACAGTACCATGTTAGTAAGTACTGAATTTATGAGTACTAGTCTTCCACCAAGGAATAACAATTTGCCCTTCCAACTATTAAGACGCTTTTTTAGAATTTCCTCAACAAGTTTCCATTCAGTTAACGTGAGTCGCCGATAATGAATCGGTATTCCCAGATAGTTGATTGGAAATTGCCCCCTAACCACAGCCGAAAAGCTCAGCATAAAGATGGGCCTCTTGTTGGTCCTCTCCAAAACAATACAAATCACTCTTATGGAAGTTAATTTTAAGTCCAGATAGTAGTTGGAATGCTGATAAGATTAATTTATGATTTTTAGCCTTTTCCAGATCATGTTCCATAAAAAGAATTGTATCGTCAGCGTATTGAAGAATAGAAAGACCACCATCAATAAGATGTGGAACTAATCCTTCAATTTGGCCATCAGCCTTTGCTCTCTAAATAAGGATATCTAACATATTAGCCACTATGTTAAATAGTAAAGGCGATAATGGATCTCCTTGTCTCAGTCTTTCTTTGTCTGGAAGTATTTTCCAGTATCATCATTTACTTTAATGGCAACACTATCCCCAGACACAAATGACTGAATAAGAGCACGCTACTCCTCAGAAAAACCTTTCATGCGGAGTGTTTGTTGTAGAAAAGACCAATTAACTTTGTCGTATGCCTTCTCAAAATCAATCTTAAGCAGTACACCATTTAATTTTTTTGAGTGTAGTTCATGGATTGTTTCATGCAGAATTACTACACCATCAAGGATGTTTCTTCCTTGCTGAATGCAGTTTGAGAAGCGCTAATAACATGATCAGCAACTGAGTTGAGTTTAATTGTGTCAACTTTAGTAAAAATCTTAAAGCTAATGTTAAGTAAGCAGATTAGGAGATACGGTTGTATACGCTCTGCATTCTTAACCTTAGGCAGTAAAATTATGTTACCAAAATTTAGACGAAAAAGGTCCAATTGGCTGAGGAATTCAAACAAATTCATCAGGTCGTTCTTGATAACGTCCCAGAATTTTTGATAAAATTCCGCTGGAAAGCTATCGGGCCCTGACGCTTTGTTATGTTCCATTTGGAAAACCACTGTTTTGACTTCTTCCTCGGTATACGAGGCAGTCAAAAATCTGTTCTCCTCCTCAGAAACCCGAGGAATGTTGGCCGTTTGAGACTCATCCAGAGAGAAAGAATTTTCCACTCGGCCGCAACCAAGGATTTATAACTGTAATATATGACTTTAGTTGCTCCTATCCCTCAATCATACCTTCATCCTGGATCAAAGAGTGAATAAGTTTATCTTTATGCTTGCCATTGACAACAGCATGTAAGTATCTAGTATTCGCATCTCCTTCCAGAATAAACTTCGTCTTAGAGTGTTGGTACCATTTGAGTTCCTCTTCGCGTAGAAGTCGAGCTATCTCTCTGCATTCGATTGGCTTTGAAGCTCAATTTCTTGTGCAATTAACTACCTGACCTCCACGGAAACCTCTAAGTCATCAATAATAGAAGTTTTTGAGGATTCCAGCTGTATTCCTGGGCCAACCACAAAGGAACCTGCGTAAAACACGCATTTTGTTATTCCATCGTAGGATAGGCGTTTGGCCACCAACCGGTTTCACCCAAATAGCCTTAATCATCTCGTAGAAACCATCAAGGATCATCCATCCGAGTTCAAATTTAAACTCATCCATGGACTTCCGTGGTGGCGATCCAAAAGAAAAAATTAAAGGTGCATGATCCGATAAAGTTTCGATACGCTCTAGAGCACGAACAGTAACCATATGGAACTTATGTTTCCAGTCGGTATCCATAAGAACTCTATCTAGTTTCTCGTATGTTGGCTCTGAAAGACTATTATCTCAGGTAAATTGTCTTCCTAATATTGTAATCTCCTTTAAGTCCAGACTGTCAATAATAGCATTGAACAAAAATGGCCAATGCTCATCGAACCTACCCCGAATTTTCTCATGAGGGAATCTCAGCAAATTAAAATCCCCTCCTATAAGAATAGGGTATGGATTGTCCTTTGCTAGATTCACACGCTCACATAAAAAATCAGCCTTATAAACATCTTGGGCAGCCCCATAAACAGCGACTAGAGATCATGTGAAATTGTTAGCCTTGTTGTGGATATGGAGTTTTATAAAAAAATCTCCCACCGAACTAGCTAAAACTTTCATAGTCTCATCTCGAACGCCTAACAGAGCCCCGGAACGACCTTGGCCGAACATGATATCCACGTAAAGTCCACTCCACCAGAAAGGCGATTGAGCAGGGATTGTGAAAAATCTCGTCTTCCAGTCTCAGAGATACCTATAAAATCTAATTTATGTTCTCTGACACAGTCAACAAAAAATAAATATTTAGCCAAGTCCCTAAGACCTTTGTTATTTGAAAACATTCCATTCATTGAGAAACTATAGGTTATTTGGATACATGGGATCTCTTGCGCGACCGCTGGCCCTTTGATTTCCGACCAAAAGCTTTTAACTCATACATAGAGGCAAGCCCAGTCTCATCAAAGTCCACTTCCGACACTTCACCAACTAAGTTAGAAAGGAGTTGACCATCTACTGTGGTATGCAACTCCTCCTCCTCGGTTAGTGAAGCATCAGGAACGGCACCGACCTTAGGAGTAACCGTTAGACGGTCAACCTCCATATGTCGCAAAACATTAGAAAAAAGTACATCGTGTACAGAGATCCCCAAACTAATGCCAACATTGGCTGGTTTAGAAGAAATAACAGGAGTAGAAAAAGACAAAAAAAGATTTCGAAGAACTCATGATACCTGACAAATTTAAGTCCTTCTCCGCCTTACGACGCATGGCCTTGACCATGGAGTCCTCATCTGTAGCCGACGCCCCAGAGGCATCGACTCCATGGTGCACGCTCCGTCTGAAGGGAGTACCACTCCCCTGCGTAGCAATCGGCGAAGCAATAGCCGAAGAAGAAGCCCGAGATGGATACTGAGGCAACCCAGACCCCTACTGGGTCTGGTCACCCCCATCGACCAACAAATCCTCAAGAACCACCAAAGGGGGCTACCCGTCCAGATGCATCTCCAGGTCCTCCCTGACCAAAGACACGCGGTCGTCCACCAGAACGCGGTCGGCCAACCCCTCCTGGGTCTGCCCCATGATAACATCATCCTCAACCAATTCACAAACATCGCGGGCAGCCAACCCCTCCTGGGTCATCTTCCGCAAAGACTCTTAAGGGACAACCTCCACAAGTACAGGCCGAGAATCGAAAACATGAATGGATCTACTCAAAACATGTGTCCTGGACCTCGCCGGCGAAGAGCAAGACCGCATAATAGGAGTAGAAGTTGAATGAAGATCCTCCTGTAACTGAGCCGGAGAAACACGAGTCGCCGAAGGAGAACCCTTCCAACAAAGAGGGGAATCTAAAGGAAGAGCGTCCAGAAGCTCTCGTCCCCGCGGAGTAACCGGATAAGCATTGAAAGGAGTGACAACAATGCCCTTCTGCACCCCCTGACTAGAAGAAGCAGGCGCGGAGGTACCCTGCATGCCCGAGGAAGAGCCAGAACCCACCCCCTGAGTGACAGTAGCAGAATCAGAAGTATTCCGGAACCAGAGTTTGTCCCTTTCTTGTAGAGAAAAGGGGATGATGATGCCAGTACGAAGCCTTTGGAGGATGCCTATGCTTATACATGGTCGCTGCCAAAATTAACATTTTGATACCTTCGATTATAATTAGACCCCATCTTCGGTTTTCAACTTTTGTCGTATGGATCCTATAATATGCACTCCTCCCTTGTTAAGTAGCACTTCACCTCATCTGAAGAATCAGCTGCCCAAGATGAAATTATGGGCCACCTACCTTATTTTTTGTCTGCACTTGGCAATATTCTTCGTTAACTTTGAAAGAAGCTCAACCGGCTACAGAAGCATCCAGAGTTCCTTGCTCAACCAGTAATCTACGGCTCCTTACACATCCCGCTGCTACAAGTTCAAGCACTTTTTCCTAGTCCTAGCCCTACTACAGGGTGAGCATGCCCAGAGTGTAAAAACGATCGACGTGCCGACCACACCCTCCGGCACAATGAAGTCATATGTTCGCTACCATTTTGCTAGGCATGCTGTGCATGTCATTCCCGGGAGCCTCCCAAGCCTACTCAAATCTTGCATAATTAATACTAGACATGAGATCACCAAGCTACAGGCATGCCTACCATGCATGGAATTGGAAGATGTTTTGTAGGATGAGGTAACCCAATCGTTAGTTTATCTAGTGCTATCTACCAGTAGTAGCATATATATAGTCTGCCCGATCACTGCAAAGTTGACACTGGTATAGAGAAGTAGCGGAATGGTACGTACCGTAGTACATGCCTGTCTTCACTACACCAACAACGTGTGGCATTTCCTCCACGTCAACACGTGCTTGTCTTCACTACAAATCATTTCAAGTCATGAGGTCAAGCTTTAATTACCTTGTTGCAGGAACAAAAAAAAAAGCCTTGACCAAGCATATACACCTAGTAATAGCAGCAACATCTCAAATCAAGTTCATATACTTCAAAGAGAATTTCTCGACCAAATTGGTTATCAATTTCCGGAGAAGAGGGCATATGTCACAAATACGGGCAGTTAGTTTGTATCATATACTCTCATGAAGGATTGCTGGGACCATAAAACTACTGATGTAATGTATCATTTTCTTAGAGAGGTCGTCATAGTGGATGATCTGAAATCTATTATATACTAAAAGATTTATAAGGGCATGTTTAGTGGTAGGCGTTTATGTGGGGGCTTATGGAAAACAAAATAAAGATTGGAAACTAAAAAATCAAACAAAATAAAGATTGGAAACTAAAAAAATCAGCAAAGCTTCCTTCCCCACAACACTGGACTCTAAAATCTCAGGTTAAACCATCTTTGCTTCTGCTGCCGTACGGGAAAAAACCAAGCGGCCGCTGCTTGTTTTTGCGTCGACGATACGCTTGGCACTAGGATTCGATGGTGTAACTGCTAATTGACCAGAAAAAGCGGCCGCATTAAACATATGTCCTAAGAGGTTGTTTGAAGACACCACCTTAGTCCACATAGGCTAAATTATTTGATCCCTTAATCATATAGTAAACCAGATTATAAAGGCTAAGATTTACCGGACGATATGTTACGTACGTGCATAGTTTTGACGTAGATCGACACGTTTGATAGCCACAATTGGCACAGACGTACGGGAAACTATCTCCCGTCAAGCAAAAAAAAAAAAGCTGATCGATGCAGTTTTTTTTTTTTTTGAACAAGGAAGGGGTCTGGAAAGACCCCATGCTGCAGACATTCATTAAGCGATGGGAACAATTACAAACAGGACCCTAAAAAAGGATGACAATGCAAAGCAGTCTTGAACAAGTGCACAAAGGACCTTGGCAAGAAACTGAAAAACACAATCAAGTCCTTGGTCGTCGCCACCGAAGAAGGGCTTCCGAAGTCGGCCTTCTTGACTCCGCCGGGAACGAATCACTTGGCGGCGAGAAGGAGGGAGCTCCGACCTGAAGCACCTGGAGAGGCCTCCATATTAGAGGTTGAACTGAGCGCCATCTTGGCGTCTCACATGACCGCTGAATCGGCCGAAGAACGGGGAGTCATCCATGACCATCGCGCGATAAGCTCGTCGTCGTTGCAGAAGATGGTGGTCGCACCAGCACGACAAGGCCGAGAAGAGCTGGCCACCGCACTTTCTCCCCTCGCCACCTCGGCAGGCCAGAGAAAGATTGGGAGCACGGCTCCATCGCCGGTCATGGCAAGCACCAACCAGGCACTTATTGGAGGGATGCGCTTCCCAGGACCTCGCCTCCTTCCACCAAAGAAGCAGAGCAGAGATCCGCGTCGGCGACCATGCGGTGCAGCGCCGATGCACCAGCAAGGTATACCATCCAGAGGCTTCCCCCACTCGTAGGGTTGCAGAGAAATCCCCTCTTCCTTCCTCGCCTCCACGGCCGGCCAAGGAAAAGGGGGAGACCAGCAGAACCACTAACAAGAAGAGAGCCAGGAGACAGGCCTTATTTTCGGAGATCCCAACGCGTCGCCACACCTTCGCCCCCTCCGACCACCGGAGCTCAATATACAAAGAGGGCTTGCATGGGAGATGCACGAGATCCGGCCAGGGGACCCCGGTGCCCTACTCCAGACTACTGGCAAACAGCCAAGAACCCTAGATCTACTAGCTACTACTACGGATCCGGCGCCTCCCTTCCGCCGTCGCCGACCGGCATCGCTAGCCGGAGAGGCTTCAGGTCGGCCCGAAAGAGACGAGGCGACTCTCAAAGCATTGTTTACTCGAGGGAGAGGAGAGACCCGCTGTCACGACCTCATGAATGTACAGATAGCTGGGATTTAAAGAGTTACCTATGGCACTTAATCCATATGGCTACGCACGTCCGAGTGAAAAAAAGTGCAAGATGGATTTGGTTAATGCCTAAACTCTGGTTTTTTATACTCCCTCGGTCCCAAAATAACTGACACGGCCTCTGTAGAATTATTATTTTTGCTAAATAACCTAGACTGTTTTAAATCATTACAATATAGTCCTAATCATTACAATACAGTCCTAATCATTACAATACAGTCCTCTAATTCGATTAGTTAGCCTCATCCCGAGCTCCGGCGCCCACATCCCGGCCCACGCAGGACGGCGGCCGTACCCGGCCGCGTGCTGGACCACGCCTCCGGTCTGCTCGCGCTCCTAGGGCTGCGCCGCCGTTCTGCTTGCCCTTGAAGTCCCACACGGGAGCTTAACGGAGGGGACACGCGAGATCTCGACGGAGGAGGCGTGCCTGAGCTCCACGGACGGGGGCGGCGAAGCTCGACGGAGAGGGCGCACCGTAACTCGACGGAGAGGAAGCGCCGGAGGTCGACGGAGAGGGCACGCCGGAGCTCCACGGAGGGGACGCGCACGCGCGGGACCTCAAGCGCGACCACACATAGGCGCTCGAGATCGACGGAGGAGGCGCGCTCGTGCTCGACGGAGGAGGCGCGCTCGTGCTTGACGGAGGCCACACGCAGGAGCTCCATCCCTCGTCGTCGCCTCTCCACTGCCGTCTACAGCTGTTAGTTCCTGAAAGCTTGAATCACTGTCAAATTCAGTATTAGTTTGAATCACTGTACAATTTTAATCAACGTCAGTTCATGAATCAATCTGAATCTTTGTCATATGCAGTGTTAATCTTAATAGATTTCAATCACTGTCAGATTTTGCATATTTACTTGTCAAGAGATAATACGGAGCAGTCTCTGATTTCACTATAACTAAATTAAATTCAGGTTTGTTAGGAGATAATACTCCTGTAGCCTATTCACTTATCTTCCTGAGTAAGGAGTAAGATTCATGAACTTATCTTCGGGTTTATCAGGAGTAAGATTCATGGACTTACCTTCCTGTAGCATATTCACTTATCCCAGCTGCCTCAGTTTTCAATTGCTTCGGGTACTCCTTCATTCCTGTAGCTTATCTTGAATACCAGAGCTTCCTGTAGCTTGTCTCCAGTCAGTAGCTTGAACAACATCTGGATCAAACACAATAAGGAAGCATGGCAGAAACAAACACTAGTAGTCTACATCAACCAAACATAGATCTGAACCAATTGGTTATCGCCAACTCAAACAATTAAGCATGTAACCTAAATAAGCAGTACAGGATATAACATCTTCTATCAACTCTTGGAATTGTTTGCTGAATTCAATTTCTATCTCGCTGCTCCTACTTTTGGTTGCCTGATCCTCCCACTTCTTGATCAAGCATTCATCACAACTAACCATCGTTGTTGTCATCATCTGCAATGTAGGATCATTCTTTAACCACACTACATGGTAGTATTATATTGCTCTCTGTTCCCCCACCAGGCATCTGCATAACCAGGGATCCATCACAACAGATCATGACTGGGCCTGTGTGAAACAGTGAGACCGTACTGCTAGATGCAACTTGTTAAGCAAGCATCTAGACATGGTAGCATGTCTTGATAATGATGGCACAAGGCTCTGTTTTTATTCTAGGAGCAACATTGTTTTGGTTTTTACTCTGTGATAACTATGTAAATCAGTTTTAATGACTGAAAAACTCCAGAAGTTTGTTAATTGTTACAAAATAGAGAGTAATTCTGTTTTGAAAAGGAACAGGGAGTAATTTAATAGCCCTCTCATTTCACTTCCTGCTATCTCTTTTAAGTTTCCCAGGCCACTTCTATGGCATAATGTTCCACTGTAGAGTTTAGAGTAAAGACCATAAGGTGGGGATACAAACTGAATTTCTCTGTAAACAACTTGAGCTGTCTCGCATTAACATACAGGAAACATACTCGGAACTTATTGTTTTGAGTCACTCTGAACTTTTAAAAGATGGCACAAAATGCTGTTTCTATAGTTGGTTTCTGAAAATTGTTGCTACTCTGAATTTCTATAGTTGGTTTCTGAATTTCTACAGTTGGTTTCTGAAAATTGTTACTTGCAGGGTTCGGTTAGTCTCCATCTCAAGTACTCAAATGCTGGAAATACAAGAGAACCAAAGAAACAAAATGCTGGGAGTACAAAAGAAAAGGAGAAGGTCGAAATTTGATAAGAAATTAGTGCTCTCCAATGCGTAAGTTTCAATGAGTAAGTTCCATACCTATTTTTCTCTTGAGCAATGTCTAATTCATACTTTTGGACAGCTATCTAAAGAAACATTTTGATGGCGAAGAACTATATAAGTTGGTTTCCAAGAGAAAGAAAGTACCTAAGACAAGGCTGGATTTGTGGAAATATAAAACGATATGCCAAAAGGACAGCATGTTCTCTCAACCTTTGGTACATGGTAAGATAGTATGCTTGATTGATCTGTTGTTATTTGTGTTCTCAAAAGAAACCATGTCATGCCCCCATTCTCGCTCTTTCACAGGAATGTGTTATAACCTAGAAAATATCTACAAGGCTGAATTCCCTCCAACCAGTGGC
This sequence comes from Avena longiglumis, assembly GCA_030063025.1. NCBI lineage: Eukaryota > Viridiplantae > Streptophyta > Magnoliopsida > Poales > Poaceae > Avena > Avena longiglumis. The sequence continues at coordinate 51,092,026 of CP125978.1, forward strand.
TCTGATGTTGTACAACCTAACCACCACATCATCCCAATATATCTAGAAAATGATGCTGAATTGAATTTGTTACCTGATGAAGAAGATGATACTGGATTGAATTGGTTACCCGAGGAAGAAGATGAAGCTGAAGTTGATGAGAAGGAACCGCCTGAGTTGGACTTGATACATGAGAAAGATGATACTGAATTGAATTTGTTACCCGAGGAAGAAGATGAAGCTGAAGTTGATGAGAAGGAACCGCCTGAGTTGGACTTGATACCTGAGGAACATGATGCTGAAGTTCATCAAGTAGGACTACCAGATTTGAACTTGATACCCGAGGAAGATGATGCTGAATTTGATCAAGTAGGACTACCTAATCAAGAAGGATTGCTGGGACCATAAAACTACTGATGCAATTTATCATTTTCTTAGAGAGGCACGCGACTGATAACAGCCACGTGGTTATTTCAGCGCCGCGGGGGGCGGAAACCCTCTAGTCCCGGGATGTAACACCACCCAGGACTAAAAGGTTTCCTACCGCGGTAGAGAAACACACATTTCTCTGCCGCGGCAAAGATTGTGTATTTCCTTTTTTTTGCCATTTCGTTCCTTTTTTGTTTTGTATTTCACTATAATTCAAATATATATTTCAGTATACATATTATACGCTACTACATACAACACTACACGTCGATGCTTTATATAATTAATTGATACCTTGCAAGCATACATATAATCAATCATATCAAAAGGAAGAAATGTTTTAAAATTACATGGTCATTTATAAATATATATATCATATCAGCTACATGAAGATGACTAAGGCAAATCGAGTGCCACGTCATCCGCATAATGCTCTCCATGTATATCAAGGACTTCCTTCATCATAAATCCCACCAGCTCCTCTTGAATTGCTCTTATGCGCTGGTCTGGCTCTAGTTTCTCCCGCAAATCATAAATATAATGTGAGTCAACTTTCCGCTCACTGGTCAACTCACGGATGTACTCGCAGACGTAGTATCCACATAAATGAGTTTCCGGTGGCTGTTGTAAACTCTTCACCATTTTATAAGTTAACTCCTCTTTGAATGGACCTGGTATTTTCTGTCTGAACCGTGTCCAACACCTGCCCAGCAAAGAAAATGAACAAATGAGTTATTAGTTACTTGATATTAGGAAATGAATGAAAGAGGACGATATAATGCGATAATGATTGAAATTACTTATGGAGCATTGCTTTCATGTCGCTCCACTACTCTTGGTCCCAACTTAATGAGTCGTGGACTTCAACTAGGGAGTTGTCAACTTGAATGTTTAGCAAGATTCAGTGGAATATGCGGACGTTTACATAAGCATACATGCATAGCTCATCCAGTAAGAAAAAATAAAATATGTACAAGATATATGTAACACCCTCAGAATCGGACCTATGCAAGTTTTAGCGAAACCCGCCAAACCCGCATAGAAACGATTCAAAGGTGCCCACCAGGCACTTGCGTGCGGGTGGAAAACGAAGTAATAACATTACACAACAGTCCTCGATGGGACCCACAGAACAGATATATACAACAGCGACTCAACGAGTCAAGAATACAAATATAATTTACAAAGATCCAAATCACCTTGAAAATGATAGAGCGTCCGGCTACGGACAAGATGCAAATGGGGCTAAGAGCCCTGCAGAATAACCAATGGCGTCCATAACCGCCTGTGCCAAGCGGAAGGGTAACCCCGCTAACGACGCCGATCTCAAAACCTGCTTAAACAAAGGTGCCGACAAAGGGCAAAGGAAAAGAGGAGCGTCGATCGAGGCCGACAGCGAGGCTAGAATTCGGCGGTCCTCGCCTACATAGGTATGGTGGACTGAAGCGGCAGCGGCAGCATGCGCTAAACAACCTACAGAGACTCGATACAACTGGCGGCTATCAGAGAGGGGTAAGAAAGACCTAATCGGAACTAACCTGGTACTACCAACAAACAAACCCATCCTGGTGTTTCCCCCTCGAGACCAAACGAGGAAGTCAACCGAGGAACTCACACAGTTGGCAGTTTTATTTATTCAGTTATCATTGTAGCAATTACTAGTCAGGTATAGATAATCATCCTGACAAAATAAGAAGTGGGCAATTTCAGTTAACCATTCCGTTGTAGTTGCAACACTTACTAGTCAGGTACCATTAGCATGAGATGACCCAAAACCCAGCAGTTGTTGATACTTTTATTTAGCCATTCCGTTGTAGTGAAGCTGATTACTAGTCATATCGGAAAACGAGTCAATTTATAACAGTAAACTTTAGTTATAGTTGCCTATGATCAAGCACTGTGCTCCAAGTCGTCCATAACCGCGGACACGGCTTCTCGAAAAGATTTAACCCTGCAGGGGTACACCAAAGTATCCACAAGCACTTCGACCCTTTTTGCCAGATCAGTTAACATACACCCATCGGTATGTCGGCGGGGCCTAAGTCATGCCGTTTCCAGACCCAAAGCAAGCACTGGGGGCCACCCACTAAGTCTACAAGCAACGAAGTCGGCGGTCTCGAGACGGACTCGGGGTTTGCGGCGGTGGCTATAAACGGCGAATCCCAAAAGCTGACTGTCGATACCGCGAAAACACTCCACTTCCTAAACAAAGACAGCGTGCTCTCACATAATCGTAAAAAGCGGTAAAGCATGGCATAAGTACAGGATAGTAAATAAAACCTCAAACTAGTTTGTGGCCCCAAGACAATACTTTGAAATCAGGTACTAATCAATGGGGGCCCATATCTCCCCACCGTGGTTAGCGCTCGATCTCGAACAGTGTCAAGAACTCGGTCCTACGGACACAAGTGGGCGGTAAACCAAACATTATCTATCACCCACGATGCCTCTACTTACTTCAATTTTAGTTGTTAAACAGTAATTAAAGTGAACGAAAAGTAAAGCCATGATCATCTCCAACATCAACATGCGGCAAATACTCCAACACTGTGGTTCTTGGCGACACGCAACAGCACTTGAGCAAGCGACTACGACGCGCAAGTCCAACTATCTACCAAACAACAGGTAATAGGATGTGTCCAAGGCAATATGAGGCTGCAAGGGATATCACGGGTACGAAAACTAGAGCATCGCAACACAGATAGCAATAGATCAACAGGAGGGAATAAATACTATAAAGTAAGATAGGTAGAAAGGGGAAGATGCTCGCCTGAAAACATTGTCGAAGGTTCATCCGAAGATCGGGGCGAAGCTCACATCAACTCAACGGCCTTATCCGCGAAGAAGCAAAACACTAGAATAAACACCGGATGCACTATTTAATACTACGGCAAAAGATCGGCATGATGCATGAATGATGTATGACATGGCAAAGGTGCAATGCGATTAGATCATATTAAGCGGAACCGGGGTCCCGACAATTAAATATATGGTTCTAGTTGTTTAGATACCCCGCATTTTAAATGTTGTTTAAACAAGGCAAGATAAGTTACCGGTTTGCTACTCAAATTTAAATGAGGCCAATATGAGACTGGATTTGCCCGCATATGGGCCCCATATTTAATTATATGGTGAATCGGCGTAAGGCCCCCAAACCACAGACAAGAATGCATGCATGAACAATTAATATGCGACAAGTTGTATTATATTATAAAATAGGGTTTCGCGAAGGGGTGCACACATTAGGGTTCGGCGATCTTGGGCTCCGAGAGGTTCGGGGTTCGGTCTCAGGGTCCGGATCTGGGGTTCGGTCTCGGCGGGATCGTTCGCGGATAACGGAGTCGATCGTGGCGTTCCGTGAAGAAGGACTTGGTTCGGCGTCGGGGGCGCATCGGATTCTTTCTGGTCGGTGTCGTTCTTATCGCATCCGTGGTCTTCGGGTCTGCGTAGACGGTCATGGCGTTCGGGATGAAGTATTTGTCGCACCGGGGTCTCGGTTCGAAGAACTTGGCGCGCCCGGGTTCGGTCTCCGGATCCGGGAAGAAAGGCCTTCGGGTCCTCGGGTCCGTGAAGGAGTACTTGGCGTCCGGCGGTAGATCTTGTTGGTTTCACTCCGAAGGACTTGTGGTTCTGCAGCGGAGATCATGGTTCATCGGGGTTCGGGTCTTCGGGGTTCATGAGGCGAACTTGGCGTCCGAGGGTTCCTCCAACTGCGGGCGCGTTCGTGTGGTGGATCTTGGGTACGGCGTCATCGGGTTCCACCTCACACATGGGTCGTTAAACCCGCAACGATGCAGATCTTGGCGATGTAAGATCATCGGGATCTTGTGAAGACGGTCTTGTGCTTGGGAGGTCGGAAACCAGGAGCGCATCACGCCCGTGCTTTGGACAGGGCGCCACGCCAATGGCTGGAGCTGAACGGGAACGGTCGGCGATGCGCGTCACGGTGGCGCAGGCAGCGGCGTCTTGGGATGCCGAGCCCAGGCGAGAGGGATGACGGGAGGATCCAGTAGCGTCGGCGGGAGGAGGTCGACGGGGCAGGGCCTGCCGAGGCCGGAGGACGGCGGCACGGAGGCGAAGCGAAGCTTAGCGGCGCAGCCGCAGCGGTCGCAGAGGAGGGCGCGCGAGCTCATGCAGGCGGGCGGAAGCTGCTGTAGAAGAGGGCCGGGCGGGCCCCGCGGTGGAGGTGGTCGGGAGGCGGGCGAAGCTGAGGCGGGGCACGCGCCGGAGGAGGTGCGCGGAGAGGCGGCGGGAGCACGGGCGAGGCAAGGCGGCGAGGAGGGCTGGCTGAGGCCAAGGCCGCGGTCAGAAGGAGGAAGCGGGCTCGGGCGCAGGGCGAGGCCGAGGCGAGGGCGCCGGCGGGAGAGGAGCTCGAGGGGGGCTGGCGCAGGGCGAGGAGCTGAGGCGCTGGAACGGCCGGCGGGGAGGAGGAGGAGGCAGGCGAGCCCGGAGGGAACGCCGAGGCGGGCGAGGCGCGCTGCCGAGGTCGCTGGCGGCAGCGGGAGGCGCGGATGGGAGGAGGTCGGCGAGGAGGCGAAGAGGCAGCGTCGGGCGGCGGCCGGGAAGGTGGAGGAGGCGGCGGCTCCGTGGCACATGGAGGCCATGTGGAGGGAAGACGCGAGCGCGTGGCTGCCGGAGAGGAAGGGGAAAGGAGGGTACGCCGGGGCTGGGAGAGAGAGGGAGGAGGGAGACGCGGGGGGCGCCGCGGTGGAGGAAGGAGAGAGGAAAAGTGAGGGAGAAGGGCGGCCGGCGGCGGCGCTGGGTTGGGAACGAGGGGAGGAGAGGCACGGGGGAGCGAGGAGGAAGACGGGGCCAGGGGGTGGGCAGGGGTGGGGCGTGGTGGGGAAGTGGGGTCAAGCGGGTGAGTGGGAGTGGGGCGGAGGTGGACCCGGGTGGGGCAGAGACAGGGAGAGGTGGCTGGGTGGGGTGGGAGGTTGAGTGGAGAGTGGGGCCAGGGTGGGGCCCGGGTGTAAGTGAGGGGGGTAGGGAAGTTGTGGGTGAGAGAGGGAGTTGGGGGTGAGGTGGCAGCGAGTTGGGGTGGGGCCAGGCTGTAAGGGAGAGGGGTAGGAGGGCTGTGTGTGAAAGAGAGAGGGGGAGTGGTGGATTGATGAGGTGGCAGGTGGGTAGGAATTGGGGGAGAGGGTGAGGTGGCGAGCTGTGAGAGGTGGGTAGATTAGGATTGGGTGGGAATAGGTTTAGGGTTTAGGTTTTTATTAGTTTTGTACATATGTGTTTGTTTTGTTTTGTTTATTTTAAAACACGGCTACTTTGCAAATAGTTTATAGGTAAATAAAATATCTGATTCGATCGGGGTTTTGCATTTGAAATAAAGAGGGGTATTGGTACGAAGCAAAACTAGACTTTTCGAAATAGTTCCAGACAAACAATGCATGATGATGACGATGCAATGCACAAAACAACGCGATTTTCTAGTAGTGGTTTTGCGGGATGCCACAATATAAACACTCACTTGAAGTTGTAAGGAAATAGTATTTCCTTAACAAAATTATTCTCGGTTAAGAACCTGCACAGGTCTTCCTCCACGTCCTTGGGCTGATTCTTTAACGTATATTCACTAACGATATATAGGTCAATAAACCCAACGTCGTATCTTCTAGCTCTTTTGCATTCAAACATCTTCATTCTGCAGAATATAATATCATCATACAAAAGGATATGTAGTTAGGATAATATATTAAATGCAATGAACGAGCTGAGCTACAAACTTAATTATAGAAATAAATCACTTACAGACAGTAGCAACCAATGATAGATTTGTCGAGGGAGCGCTGGTTGTATAATCAGCAATTCGGTCATTTCAACTCAGACGAGTATGGTTTGAAGTGATGCTCCTTTCTAACGTCCACCGAAAACCAATCTTTCTGATGCTTTTTTCTGCTTGCGACATGTACCATTCGTGCAGATTTTGCATATGTGTGGATAGACGCACGAGCTCCTCATTACTGACTAGAGGCTCTCCTTGGACATACTGCCGTACTATCTGACCCACTGGCGTATCTTCATAACCTAAATATTGACCAAGAGACATATTTGCTTCGTTAGCAAGTGCTTTGGCCTGCGATACAGTGATTCCCATAAGTGTAGCATTATTAAGGGCTCTAGGGTCCATTATTTGCATGTCCATATCCATTTCAGCTCCGAAGGCCTTGTCGAGGTCTGAAATGACTTTGAGCGGGGCGACTGATTGATTCTTCTGTGCTCCGAGCTGGGCAACTTGCTTCCCGCTTTTTGCACTTGTGATTTTTTTTCTTCTGTGCTTGCTTAATAATATCCCGGTCATAGTCTGATTCCAGATTCATCGATATCTGGGATGGTTGCTCAAGAAAGGACTTAGCCCACTTTTTGGTTTTTTCATTATATACCGGCTTTGGCTTAGGCTTTTTGGGGTGCAAAATGCGCCTTAACTTGGGCAGCCACATCCGTGTTAGTTTCCTCATCGGTCTTGTCATAAGGTCTTTTTGGAAGAGCTGGCGGGATGTCGTCTATCTTTGGCGTTTGACCTTTCTTCGATGTGGGGCGCGGGGGACCGTCGAACTTCCGTTTCTTCGACGAGGTAGTAGTATTGCATGCAGGCAGAGGCGGATATCGAGTATTGCGCAGAGGCGGAGATCGAGTTGATGTACTCCTGCTGCGGCGATCGTCAGTGGGGCGGGGTGGACTTGGAGGTTGGCGATAATCCGGTTGGGGTGGACTTGGAGGTTGACGATATTCGATGCGGGGTGGACTTGGATTCCTCGGAGTCAGTGGCCTAGGCGCCGAGCTTGGAAACTTGAGGTATTTCTTATTCCATAGAATGATGTTGCACTTGACATCTCCTAGTTTCGTAAGGCCTTCAGGCGAAGCGATTTCAATCTCTAGGTCCGCAAAATCCTCCACTATGTCATCCACCGTGACACGGGCATAGCCTGGTGGAATCGGAAGTGAATGGTGGAGTGCTCCAGGTAGACAAGGTAAAGCAGTGCCGATCGCCACCTTGAAGGACAGGTTGTTCATTGGCTGATGTAGCTCACATTGTGCCATCTCTCTGACATCATCCACGGGGTAGTGAGGAGCCGGTGCATCATCCAGCAGTGCTTGATCATCAGCCCGGACCTCCGTGGAAGCCACGCTGCTTCTCCGCTGGCTAAGATCCAATGCAGGATCATCGCATCATGGTGAGTTGACGACGGCGCCTTTGGCTAATTTCATGCATGAGGTTCTTCAAATCAGCTAGGTCCGCTCTACCTCGAGATCCGTCTCCGCCCTTCTTCTTTCTCGACGGCTTCAGAATCGCATCGTCGAGGAAACCTTTCCACGAGACATCGCCTTTGCCTCGTGTTTGTCCTCTTTTCGGATTCCCTAGGGCGTGTCGTCGTTCTCTCTCTCGGGACGGAACAATCCCAATTGATCATCGATCATTGCTTTAATAAGGTCTTGGGAGGGTTTTAGAATTTTATCATGAAATAATGTCTTCCTGCTTCGGGTCCAAGGATCCCCTGCCCTGCATTCACCAGTGCTTTGACCTCTCGGGCCATCCATCTGTACCAGGAGTGATGCCTCTATCCCTCATGTTCTTATCCATAGTTTACCACTTAGGGACGGCACTCTTGTAGCCACCTGTCCCCAGTTTATGATGGTATTTCTTGTTAACAGCATTTAACGCGTTCTTTGCCGACTTTGCCTTTGCTTTATCAGATTGCTTGTACTATACAAAATCAGGCCACTGTTCTCCCAACTTCTCGTTTACTCCTTTGAATTCTGGAGTTTTCTTTTTCGTGACATATTTCGCATATAAACTTTTCTTGTGGTTCCTACATGCATCCATCTTGCAAAGGCTCACCTTGACTTTCGCTCTATTTCAAGCCCACCCGGCCTTGGGGTAATACCATCTACCTCAAATTACTCATACTCTGGAGGTAGTATGAAATGCGCTATGAGCTTCTGCCAAAGGTCATCTTTGGCATCATCGGTGACATAGTTGTTGGATTCTTCACCAGATTTCTTTGACTTATTCTATTCTTGGATGGTGATCAGCAGGTTGTCCGTAACAAGCACCCCGCATTGATTTATAAACATCCTCCGGTGCTTCTCTTGAGCAATCGGTCCACCATCATCATCTATTTCTTCGATGGTGAACCTCTGATTACCATCCAACTTTTTGTTCGGCCCTCGTTTCGTTCGAGCTGTCGATTGTTTCGATCCGGTGGGCTAAAAGAAGAAGAGAGAGTGATTAATATATCTCTAGATCAGTTAATGAATAGAGGTAACACGAGATTATATATATATGTACCTCGCCGGATCCTGTCGTGGGGCCATCATTATTGTTGTTATTTGTTTGCCCTTCGTCCATCCGGTGTTCCCCTTGGTACATTAGGTTTTCCTCTAGTCCATCACCGGATAGATTCAGATATGAGGATATCTCTTCCTCAAGCAAAATATCTTCACTGGTATTAATATTAAGAGGAATTTCACCTCTTATCATGCCCTGAAGAAAACCTTCACCAATGCGACCAGGATCTTCGGAAGGATCCATGACTTAATTAACTATAACAAAAAGAGAGTTAAACATGTTAGAAAAAACAATAACCCTAATAATTAAAACAAAAAAACAATAACCCTAATAATTATATAATTAATAACCCTAATAACACTAATTAATAATCCTAAAAAAACAACTAAAAACAATTATATATTCTAAAAACAACTAAAAACAATTAATATTCCTAATAAACCTAATAAACAATTATATATTCCTAAAAAACAATTATATATTCCTAAAAACAACTAAAAACAATTATATATTCCTAAAAAATTGTATAAACAATTATATATTCCTAAAAACAACTAAAAACAATTATATAAACAATTATATATTCCTAAAAAAAGAAACTAAAAAAAATATATTCCTAAAAAAGAAACTAAAAACAATTATATATTCCTAAAAACTACTAAAAACAATATATAAAAAATTATATATTCCTAAAAACAACTAAAAAAATTATATAAACCATTATATATTCCTAAAAAAAGAAACTAAAAACAATTATATAAACAATTATATATTCCTAAAAAAAGAAACTAAAAACAATTATATATTCCTAAAAACAACTAAAAACAATTATATAAAAAAATATATATTCTAAAAAAAGAAACTAAAAACAATTATATATTCCTAAAAAAAGAAACTAAATGCTAAGATACTAAAAAAAAGAAACTAAAAATTCCTAAAAACGCATACGAGGCGGCATTCATGGACGTAAGACAGGCGGCAAGACAATGCATGTGGCGCGATGTGACACGTGGCCAAGGCAAAGATGTATGGGGCGGCAAGATGGCGGTATGCACGGCGGGTGGGATACGAGGGTGGCCGGTGAATCCGACAAGACTCTCCGCGTCGATCGAGCCCTCGTCTGCCTCCTCGCCGATTTAGCCAAGTCTTTGGGTGGGGAAGTTACTTATACCCCCACCCCTTTAGTCCCGGGCTAAGCCATGGGACGGGACTAAAGAGTCTTTAGTCGCGGGCCGTTGCTTAACCCGCGACTAAAGACCCCCCTTTAGTCGCGGGTTAAGCCACGGTCCGGGACTAAAGGGTTTTTTTGGCCACTTCGTTTTCATGCGTGCAGGCACCCTTTAGTCCCGGGACCAGCCACGACCCGCGACTAATTGTTTTGGAAGATCATATCTCTTATTGTAATAATCCAAATAAAACAAATAATATGTCTATTATTATCAAAAAATATAAAGAATCTTAATATAATATCCATTTATCTGTTTGCATCATTTATAAATTATTTCATTTGTAATTTTTTTTAATTCAAAACAAATATAAAAACTTTGGAAAATCATATCTTTTATTGTAATAATCCAAATAAAACAAATAATATGTCTATTATTATCAGAAAAATATAAAGAATCTTAATATAATATCCATTTATCTGTTTGCATCATTTATAAATTATTTCATTGGTAATTTTTCTTTTTTTAATTCAAATCAAATATAAAACTTTGGAAAATCATATCTTTTATTGTAATAATCCAAATAAAACAAATAATTTGTCTACTATTATCGAAAAAATATAAAGAATCTTAATATAATATCCATTTAGTCCCGATTGTAGTCATAAACCGGGACTAAAGATATTTCCCGCCATTTCCCACCGCTTCCCGCCAAGTTTTCCCGCCCTTTCCTTTCTATGAGAGCTTTTAGTCCCGGATGTAGTCACTAACCGGGACTAAAGATATTTCCCGCCAATTCCCAAAGCTTCACGCCTAGTTTTCCCGCCCTTTCCCTCTATATTTAGGGCGATCGCGCCATGGCTATCCACACATCCACACCTTTCTCTCTTAGAACAATGGACAACGCCTACTGGACCATTCTGACCCTCGAGGAGACCGAGTCAGGCGCCCAACTACCCTTGTCCGCGGGCTACCGACGCCCGACTAGATGCTAAGTTACTGAGGCGTTCCAGTCCCTCAAGGTTCCGCACGCCAGGCGGCCATCACAAACCACTTCTACCACGCGCTCACGTCGGAGCAGCGGATGGATCCCCAGTGGGATCCCGACAACTACGACACCTGGAATGCCTTCTTCACTAATAGGCGGGAAGGGGAGCTCGCCAGGTACGAGGGTGATGGCCCGCCCCCGGTGAACCACAACGAAGCCGGCCATCGTCCGTGGTGGGCGAACCGTACTATCATCAGAGTGATGCGCTACATCGTCGGGGGAGACCATCCTCGCCTGCGGTGCCCATGAGTCCACCCGCCACAGAGCCACAAAAAGGCCCCACACCAGCCCGGCGGTAGCGGCATCGTCTTCCAGGAGACCCCTCCCCCGCCCGCCGTGAATCTGAGGCTGGAATGGCCCCTGGTATATGCCATGGATGGGCTGAGGATCCCCGAAGTGGCAGGTGACGATGACGATGACGAAGAAGACCCTGTAGCTGCGCAGTATAGGACTAGGCATGATTATGACTAAAGGGGGCGGCTTTAGTCCTAAGTGTTAGATAGTCCCGGTTTGTCCCGGTTTTAAATATTAATAAATGTCTTGAGTGTTACCTAATAAATAGAGGGAAATGCCTATAAAGAGAGGGTTCATCTTTAGTCCCGGTTGGAGAAACCAACCGCGACTGAAGGGATTGCGGAAGACTGGGTCAGGCAACACTAATAATTGGGGTGAGTATCGACATTATGCCGTACGTCTTGTACCTTGTCCCGGATGGTGTCACCAACCAGGACTAAAGATGAACCTTTAGTCCCAGTTGGAGACACCAACCGGGACAAAACATGAGTCACCACTAATAATAGGGGTGAGTGTCGACATTATGTCGTGAGTGTCGACATTATGCCGAGATGCTTGTACTATAAATAGGCATCCTTGTGAGTCCAGTCCTCCAGCCAGTTTGAGGCATCTCCAAGATGGTTTTCGAGAGCAGGGACACCACTACGGCCAGTTTGGAGATGCCTTTGAGCCTGGTCCCTCCGGCATCTCCGAGAAACTGGTCATAGAGGCACTCCCTAATATGTGAAATTAGTTAGCTCCCAGGCGTATTGATCTAGTTAGAGAAGTTACAAGATTCAAGATGGTTTCGAGCAGGGACACCACTACGGCCAGTTGGGGAGATGCCGGAGCCAGCCTCCCAAGCATCTACAAGAAACCGGTCATAGAGGCACTCCTAATATGTGACCTCACGCGTTTGGAGATCGATCTTAATGGTAGTATGAATAGGGACTAAAGGCACTCCTTTATTCCTGGTACAGCCAAAAAACGGGACTAACAGAATCAAGATTGTTTGCATTGAGCACTATTAAAATGTTCACATGGGGCATCTTCACTCATAAAATGTTACAATTATTACATATCATTTCTTCGCGGTGTTTTCTCGATCCCGTCGTATCCATGGAGCATCTTCATTCATTAACATGATGCTTGGGTCATCCTTCACCGTGAAGGGCGGAATTTCATGAAACTTATCACAATCTTCGACATGTCATCTTGTCCTCCACTCCCACGATGTTTCTTTTCCGAAAGAACTATGTGGCGCTTAACTCATCGTTTGATGTATTCTTTTTCTTATTTTTCTTTTTCTAGGTTTGGTAGACATGTCCTTCACATAGAAAACCTGAGCCACATCATTGGCTAGGACGAATGGTTCGTCTAAGTACCCAAGATTGTTGAGATCCAATGATGTCATTCTGTATTTCTTGTCTACCTCAACCCCTCATCCTGTCAGCTTGACCCATTTGCACCGAAAAAGGGGACCTTAAAAGTAGGTCCATAGTCAAGTTCCTATATCTCCTCTATGTAACCATAATATGTGGTCTTTGACCCATTGTTGTCTATTGCATCATAGTCGATATAGTCGAAGATGGTGACCTAGACAACAAGTATAGCTGATCTCCAAGAGTGTTGTTTTTTATGAGATGTTGCAACCAACCGCCGAAACTCTTCATGTGTTCATCTCTAATCCAAGAGTCATGCTTTCCAGGGTTGTTGGAGCATAAGATTTTCTTGTGTTCCTCGATATATGGGGCTGCCAAGATATAATTCTGTAGAACGGTGTAATGTGCTTCGGTGTAAGAATGTCCGTCCCTACATATTATTGATTTCCTTCCTAGAGTACCCTTTCCACTCAGTCTCCCCTCATACCGCGATTGAGGAAGACCAATCGGCTTAAGGTGAGGAACAAAGTCAACACAAAATTCAATGACCTCCTCTGCCCTTGGAGATGCTTCCAGTGTGCTGCCCAGCTTTTTCAGACCATTTTCGCAATTTGGGTACAACAACTTTTTGTGATGCTCTAACATGTGATTAAACTTCTCCCTATCCTTTTCAGTTTCACAATCTCTTCGTGCATCTGCAATGGTCCAACCAAGATCATCAGCGGGTTCATCATGTGTCTCTTATTCATCCTCCCCTTCAGCATCCCCCATGGAAGTATCTCTGTACTCAGGGAAACCATGATAGTTGTCATCCTCCTCCTCTTCTTCATTGTCTTCCATTATAACCCCTCTCTCTCCGTGCTTGGTCCAACAATTATAAATGGGCATGAAGCCGGACTTCAACAGGTGGCTATGAAGGGTTTTTGAGTCAGAGTAATCCTTCTGATTCCTATATCCACTACATGGACATAATACAAAACCATTGCGCTTGTTTGCATCAGCAACACGGATGAATTCATGCACGCCATTAATGAACTCGCCAGAACGTCGGTCAGTACCGTACATCCATTCCCGGACCATCTGCATTATAGTAAAAGTATATCAAAAACCATTACACAACATGATAAAATTATTACAAGTTATATTGAGAGCTTCTAGAGCATTAATTTTGAATTTTGAAAAATTTACATGCACCGATTTGTGAATTGGAGAAAACAATCAACATGATAAATGTGGAGTTTTTTATTATTTTTCTATCAGTGAAAACCTCATTCCATTCTAAGCTCTGAAACTCTAAAATTACACATTTCAGTTTTCAGTAACTATGTGCCTAATTAAAATTTGTTACACATATATATCAAAATCCTTCTAGCTATTTCTAGAGCATGCATGCATTTGATCCATATCTCTATTCTTCTAGAGCATTATAGAGCTAAAGTAGCAATAAGAGATGAAAGAATGAAGTTCTAACCTTTTAAAGCTTTGGATTTAGGTGTTGCAAACTAAATCTTGAGAAAAAAAATGGCATGAACTCTCTTGCTTCTTTGAGAAAAATGGCCACCATATACTTTAGGCCAGCAGGACAGGATCCAGAATATATAGTGGTGGACAACTACTGCTGGGCTGTGATACGACCCGGGACTAATAGTCCACGAAAGGACCAGCTGGCCTGCTCCAGGTTATTAGTCCCGGGCCGTATTACGGACCGGGACTAATGACCTGGTCCGGCCCGGGACTAGTGACTACGGCCGTTTTTAGCCGTTAGAGGCCTCACGGCCCGGGACTAGTGCTCCCACTAGTCGCGGGCTGTGCCAGGCCGGGACTGCTGGCCTTGTTCACATCGAACCGAAGATGGTTTTTCCAGTAGTGTTACAGATAGCTGGGATTTAAAGAGTTACCTATGGCACTTAATCCATATGGCTACGCACGTCCAAGTCAAAAAAAAGTGCAAGATGGACTCGGTTAATGCCTAAACTCTGGTGTTTTATATTCAAATTACTGGTCCACCTGAGAATACAAGGATATACTCTAACATATGGTTACCACGAGCAATGGGACATGTTCAATAGTTTGTCGTCGGGCGAAAAAATATGTATGGTCTGTAGATCAGTGATGAAGAAAATCTCTAACACAGTATGATGCCTATGAAAGGCTGACTCCAAAACGATAAAAAGCTCGAAAGCTGATATACACCTTCTGACTTTTGCTTATTATATTAGGCCCATGCGTGTAAGGACATGATCGCAGCAGCCTGGTAGGCAAATAATGAGACCCTCTAAAGTAGACTTATTTGTACGTGTATATATAGAAAAATCACCAAGTAGATTTTAAGAAATATTTAAAGTTAATTTTCGAAAGTAGCTGTAACTTATATTTTCGGACTAAGAGACACATCCTTCACAAACAAAGATTGTCTACCAGTCGCTCCATCAGCAATATCCCAAGAAAAAGAAAGGGCAATCGATGAGAATCACTAATTTCATGGACTACTACACATAATACACATAATTAAATGTCAAAAATATATAATTTAAATTTATTTTGTAAAAGTTAATTTAACCTCATGAAATAAAAAACTGTAGGAAAATTTGATTTTTTAGAATAGTACCCTATGGTTTTGCAAGGACTGTGCATCTGTCGCTCTATTTGTAATATGGTAAAAAAACAAAAGGACGACAATCGAGAATCACTGATTCCATAGACTAATACATAATACATGTCCCATAAGAAAACATCGAGAATTAGACGGATTTAAAATGAATTTATCAGGACATCATCCCAATACCCAAGACATTGTTGTGAAGAACCAAGTACATTCCCGGAGATTTTTTAGTGCCTTCCTTAACTTCAAGAGATGTCTACCAGTTGTTGAAGGTCAAGGAAAGTAGGTGCAGATTGAAACATGTTCTATCAAATGAGAAGTAAAAGGTTATGGATCAGGTCTGAGCTGAATGGAGTTCCAAAGTCAAAGAGGTGTGTAGGCTCCCTGGTGGAAGATTCATCTAGCAGTATTTTTTTGAAGACAAAAAGCATAATGTTAAATGTTACACACTAAAATAAGAAATAAACATCTTTGCAAATTCTAATAAAATATAAATGCATTAAAAATATTTTCCCCGTTTCAACCTCCTGGTCCACGCACAGTAACAAACTCAGAGGTTTGTATAGATGGACCGCAACTCATAAGTATTCACAATTTTAACTAAACAGATCATTGTTAATAGATAATTACAATTCGAACTTGCACATCACAAAAAAAGAGTCTACTTCAGAGTCAAATTATGGTAGAAAATCACAATGTATATGGTAGTTAAACGAGACATGTGAGAAAATCTCAAAGAATCAAAACATGTTTTTGCTAATGTAGCGGACCCTCTTTCGACTCATAGATCATAAATACTTGTTGTTCGGAACTATGTGTAAATAGAGCAATCATATTATTGTAATTTTGTTTGAAAAATTATAGCTAATAGATATTCATAGTTGTACTGAATAAAATCACAGTTAGAAGTCATTAAAACTATACATGGGGTATTAAACATATCACAACCAATAGGTCTACCTAATGTGTATACAATTTCATAGTTAATAATATATCTGACAAAAATTGTATCATATTTAAAATTAATCATAATATACACAATTCTTCAAAGCCAAATAATTCATGAGCTTACTTCATGCTATATATAAATATCATCCTATGATTGTACAGTTTGAACCATTAAAGATGACAGGAATTGATAACAAATAGATTTCCTTACATTATATATATATGCAACAAATGTGCTCATGTCACCTACCTTTGCAAAGAATATATAGCAAAGGTGTAAATGAATTTCTCCTTATAACCTTAAAATTCAGTGTCGAAAGGTAAACTAGATTGGATTTTTGCAATTGGGTTTAAGCTTGATGATACAATCATTAATATCCTGGCAAAACTATAGTATAATAATATAGTGACGTCGAGCGAAAGTTGTGCATAAAGTTGGAGGATTGGTAGTCAGTCGTTAAACATGTAGAAAAACCATAAGGAAGACGCTATATGCAACCAGCACGAAAAAATTGGGTTGTTATCAAGAGATGTAACCAATAGTATATATTTTATTCATAATTCAACAATATATGTGGCCATGTTCATTATAAATAATTTTGAATTGATGTTAACATTTGATTATCTGTAAAACTATCTTGCTAGCATGATTACTTGTGAGGATTATAAATCTTAGAGAGGATTTCTATAAATCATAGTCCACTGGAAATAAAAGTTGCTTTGAATATAACATTTAGGAAAAACATTATAACCATGGTTTGCATATGATGTGATTAATTAAAAGATCTTTTAGGTAATTTTTCATGTCTTTGTGACGAAGTTTCTATGGTTTATTAATCTTAAAATTGATTGGGCATGTCATTGCAATTTGCAATCATGTAGAAAGAACAATGACTGATTTAAATGTAAAAACTATGATATCTATGCCAACTTACAAGTGAGTGAGATCACAGAAAAACAAATAGACCGATTTGTATAGATGGAACACAACTCATAAATATTTACGAAGGTTACTAAACAGATCATTGTTAATGCATCATTGCAATTTGAACTATACATACCACAAAAAAGAGTCTACTTCGGAGTCAAATTATAGTACAAATAACAATATTCATGGTAGTTAAAGGGACATGTGAGGAGTTCTCAAAGAATCAAGACATGCTTTTGTTGATGAAGTGGACCCTCTTTCTATTCATAGATCACAAATAATTGATCCCTACCTATACTTTAACAAGCATACATTATTATTTTACTATTTAGAAAAATATAAATGTTCGATCATAATGGATTGTGGCGTCATTAATTAAATCATAACTATTTCCCAATATGAATGTTAGCCTTATGTACTCATGTAACACCACATACAAACTACCATCTTGCTAGCTCATAGTTTAAATTTTAATTGAATATACAACACAAATGACTCATATGGTCATTAATGTAGTGTTCTTGAAAATAGACTAATAATCATCCACCTAGGAATTAAAATGAGTAAATATGTTTTCTACACATGAGATATTTATTTAGCATGAAATGTGGCTAAAATGTATAAGTTTTCTCCATTTATGTAATTTACTATGAATTATGGATGGAAACACTAAAAGACATTGATCTTCCCTAAAAACAGAAAGAAGGTGATGCCCTCGCATTTGCGAGGGCCACCATGCTACTTCACCAAATATGAGTTACTATTGGATTATAGGCTGATATGTTGGACAATTTCTGTACTGGAAAAAACTAAGCTGATGTACTCTATCTTTCCATTATAACGAGTTGCGCAAGCAAACCTTGACTGTCTCACACACGGCGACCTTGAAAAATTAATAATGATGATGAGGCTAAATCCAAGCCACGTGTGGCTCTACCAAGGGATGACGATATCCTTCAATTTCTTGTGTATGTACTATATGACACTAGTTCCAAACCATTGACTAGCTGATTACCTTTTCTAACACCCATGAAACATTGTGCTCATTGCGAAAAGCAAATGAAACATGGTTAAGAAAAACAATGGTTGTACCTATTAAGATGATCAACTTGTTGTAGTACTGGAAACAAGAAGTAAAACAATGATGAAGCAAGGGCATTGAGACACGGTTATTTTATTTCACTTCAATGAGATATTAGTCATAGAATTGTTTTGATGTACCGCGCCAAGGAGCTCACATCTCAAAACGAAGAGGACCTGACTCGGTACAAGGACCAGGTGGCACATGTGGCTCAGGCATTCATCACCACACCGCAAGCACGAGAAATCCAGTCTCCATGACTTGTCTTGCCCTTGTCTAAGAGCATCCAATGGAGCCAAGGACATCTTCCATGAAAATTGGAAGGAAATAAAATACTACTAGAAACAGTTGGAAACCTAATTGCCTATATAGTGGGCTTGGCATTATAACAGAAGAGGAGTGTTCTCGGTACGCTCAACCTACAACATGCTGGTTGAAACGAGGGACACGAGAGTGGCATGGCTGGACCATCGAGCGTCTGGGTCTAATCAGGGCCGGCTCTATATTTTGCAGGGCCCTGGGCCAAAGTTGATGGTAGGGCCCTCTAAGGCTAATGTATCTGCACATCTGAAAATATAGATATGTACCTACTTTTACTTGTAAAATATAAAAATTTAACATCCAATCACATATTCTTAGTCTAAGATGCCTATAAATAATTAGCAAGCATTTAAGCAATGTTATATTGTGATAGAAAGATTAAAATAGTACCAAAATAGAAAAAGTACTCAATCTGGTCCATATTACTTATTGCGGAAATAGATGTATCTAGACATATTTTAGTGCTAGATACATCAATTTCAGCGATAGGTAATATGGATCAGAGGGATTAGTATTTCGTGCTAGTTTGATTACCTCAAATATACGTCAATGCTTCACAAAAAAAGCTCCTTATGAACATTTAGAGATGCAAAATCATTGTGTATAATCTCAAGATCAATCACAAAAAAAGTTTCTTCGAGCTTAGTTACGCTCATCCAAGAATATTTATTTCAACGAATAAACACAGGACAGGGTCGCACGGACAAGCAGGACTGTAAGGGAGAGCTAAAGGTGGATTGAGGCCACGAGGGGTAGAGGTGAGTAGAGTGATGTGTCGCAGATCACCGACTGGGTGAAATCCCTTATCTTTAGTTGTCGAAAAAAAATTCCTTGCCTTTCTCCGTGGTTCAGGCGGTGGAGAAACTGTCGTAGACTCATCATGGATGCAGTTCGATCCCAGATAGCGTTGGCTAAGAGCCTATGATCAATTGTGTTGCTTGTCTAGTTGTGTGCAGTATACGTTTTTGTGTCAACTGGTCTCCCCAATTAGCCCACGTACCTTCTCTCTACGACATTTTCAGCCTAAAACAATACAACATATATACTTGTAGAGTCTAGAGGATGGGCCCCCACGGCCATGGGCCCTAGGCACTTGCACAAGGCTTCCTAGGGTTAGAGACGGGCCTGGGTCTAATGGAGGAGATATCCAGAAGGAGTGGAGCTCACTTTGGCGCACTCAAGTACCGTTCAAAGTGAGAATTTTTTTGTGGCGGTTCGCTAAGCAATCGATACCAACCAATGACGAACGCTAGAAGCTATGGCTTGCAGAGAAGCAGTTGCTTTGGCAAGGGACCTAAATTCAACACGGGGCAGAGTTGCTAGCGACTGTCAAAATGTGATAAGGAGCCTGGGGAGGAACTATGGGGGTGTATGCTCAGATTATCCAGGAGATCGGGGCGGCACGACATGATTTCGAGGAGATTGTGTTCATCTATGAAGCAAGAGGTTCAAATAAAGAAGCACATAACCTAGCCAGAAATGTAGTCTACGAGGAACAGGGCCGTAGAATTTGGTTGTTGAATCCGCCTGATGGCGTTTGTATCCCTAGGATGATTGTTTGATTAATAAAAGGGGGTTCACAAAAAAAAGAGTAATAAAAGGGGAACAATCTAAAAAAAGTAAAAGGTA
Source organism: Avena longiglumis (assembly GCA_030063025.1). NCBI lineage: Eukaryota > Viridiplantae > Streptophyta > Magnoliopsida > Poales > Poaceae > Avena > Avena longiglumis. Next base: position 51,112,102 of record CP125978.1, read on the forward strand.
CCATAAAACTTTCCCTTGTCTAAGGATGTGTGCTTCGGTCGTCCCCCTCCCCCTAACTTAAGATGAATGGGCCGTTTTATTTTTTTGACCTGTCAAAACCCATATCGATGCCACATATATCTCCGTATATGTGTACTCGGTGAAACTGGATATAATCCACGTTCCCGTCGGCTGATCCCACCTCCCATTATCGCGATCTATGTCTTTGCATGTCATATTTGATTTTTTTTTTGTTATTGTTATATAATTTTTGATTTTGGCCTTCCACGGACACATGAGTATACGTATATGGTGAGTATACGTTTAAGAGGACCATACAGACTTCGGGTGCGTTTGTACGGTCCTCTAAATAATCGATATCGAGTTTTTGTTTGTCAAAGTTTGAAAGAGGAAGGAGGACCGATGGAGCCAAGGACACCTTCCATGAAAATTGGAAGTAAATAAAATACTACCAGTATAGTTGGAAAGCTAATTGCCTATATAGTGGACTCTATCCTCTTGTCCTACAGGCGCACTACGGTAGAGCAGTGCCAGATATTTTTCCTTTAGAGGGGAGGCAGGTACTTATTTATGATGTCATTGAGCTTGTCTGGATTGAGACGGATCGGTGCCTGTTTGCCTCTATTTTCATTTGAGTAGTTAGTATACAATGTTAACCGATGGTTTATGGATTAGATTATTTGTTCTATGTGGAAGCATATGGTGTCTTTTTTTTCTATTGTTTTGAATACATAATATAATAATATAACTATATTTAATAAGATAATAGTCCTACAACTATTTTTTTAATACTAGCACTGCAATTATTTGTTGTACTTGGTAACAGCATGCCATAGAGCTACCATAGAAAGAAATAGGAGCCGACTCGCTACATCAACCCGGCAGAGCATGTCCCTCGGCAATTTGCTACCTCATTGCTTGGACACAAGATCCAGTTTCCACAACCTGTTTTAGCAGATCAAAATGAGGCAAAGACATGGGGCAGGCTGGTGCAGTGACCAACCCACTGAACAAATGTCCGGGGCAACCAAAAGATGTAAGATGCAGAGGGATTATTTGTCCCACTACGACCTTGTCCTCTCGGTTACATATGCAACTCCCGCTTGTCTCTCAAGCCTAGGTTTCCCTTATGAAATGCTACCATGGGCAGAACTGATTAAGACAAATCATCCATCTAATGTAGCTGTGTTTCGTGGGTTGGGGTTGAACACCTCCATGACCCACCATGCATCATATAACTATGCACCTAGCAACCGGAAGTAGCGTGGATGTCATGATAATATATAGATGGATGAGCTCTTAAATTCATGATAATATATAGCATGGTATTGATGATGACGAGCGACCAAAGTGTTGTACTCCCTCTGTCAATAATTACCCTGCATCATAGGTTTAGTCAAAGTCAAACTTTGTAAAGTTTGATAAAACATATAAAAAACTAGAAACATCTATAACACCGAATATATATAATATAAAAATATATCTTGTAGCGATTCTAATGGTACTTATGTTGTATTATAGATATATATATAATTTTTTATATGTTTGGTCAAACTTCACAAAGTTTGACCTTAACTAATAAACCCAAAATGCAGGGTATTTTCGGACAAAGGGAGTATACTGTACATGCATAAAACAACCTTTAAGATGCATGCTCAAGGCTGAAAGTATTTCTCATAAGAAAAAAATGGTTGTCATTAGGTACATGCCTTCACAACCTATTGGACTCCTGTTCTGGTACATAAGTGTTATTGTCGACCATTATGCTTAGACTTTTAAAAATTAATTCTCTCTAGCATCTACAAATTTCATAATACCTCAAAGGCTATATTAATTTATAGAAATTATTCGAAGAAAAAGGATAGAGATATTATCTCATTTTATTGGACTGGTATGGTTTATCATAACACCGTTGCATGCTTCTAAGTTTTAATTTATTTTCACATGATCGCCTGAACTCTCGAATTTCCTTTTTTTCCTGTTTTTCTTTCTTTCTTTCACCATCTCACAGTCTGCAGTTCACTACAGATCAATTTTTTTCTAAAAAAATGAGAAAAAGATAAGAATTGTACCCTCTATCAATAATAACAGTTCATTGAACAAAACAAAACAAAATAACAGTTCATTGAACAAAACAAATCCTAGAAGGCAGATACAGAGGATTTTCTCTCATGCAAAATATCTCTAGAATGTTTGCCACCCGTGAAGTCCCAATTTATTGCGCCTCATTTTTTTTATATGAGACGATGGTGAAAGGAAAAGCACTACAGGAATGGGAAGCTACGCCGATGGCCAAACATCGGGGCCGTCGGCGTAGCCATTGTCTAGGCCAGCTCCGCCAAGCAGCCGCGGCGAGAATTGCCTCAAGGCATCCTATGCTACCGACGGCTGCCCTCGGCGTAGCTATTTTTATTTTATCTCATTAAACTTTGAAAAATCATAACTAAATCATTCTAATTCGGAAAAATACAAATAATATATCAAAATTTGCAGAAAAATAAGACCTATCTATCTACACTCAAATATTACACATTTATAAATAAAAATTAAGTAAAACATAAGACATTATATATAGTTTAAAACGGGCATAAAAAATTCAAAAATGATCAAAACAATGTGAAACCTTCGCGTGGTGTTATATTATGTGACATAGTTAGAAGTAAAAATATCAAACTTGGTATATTTATTATGTCTCAAAGAAACCTTCACAAAATGACCTATCTCATTCGAGGTTTCTTGGCTTTCGGGTCAAATGACCAATGTTATGGCTAGAATCAAGGCATAGTTTGTGATAATGTGCCCATATTGTGCATACACATGCATCATAGGATGGCGAACAATGTTGCAGGAGAAAGTTTTCCTTTTCGTCGCACCAAAAAGCCATTTCCCATTTTCTGAGCACAAAAACGGACGATTTTGTAAAGCAACCACCAATGGCTAATTCAAAATGGTACCACCATATTTTACAAAAATACTATACCACCTTATATAGACAATGTCCCAATAGGGGAATCCGAAACCTTTCCGTCCACCTCTGGTGAAAAGACATTTCGCCGAATCGGCGAAAGTGGGTCGAATATGAACTGGGTACATGATCCGATGCTCATGTTTTTTACAAAAATCATTTTAGGTTCACAATATGCTATTTTATCAAAGATCCAATGCAAGTTTAGCGAGGCTCGCCCCGAGCTAAGAATCTTCAAGCCCGCTCGACAAAGTTTGACGATAGTTTAAAACGGCATAAAAATTCAAAACGATCGAAACAATGCGAAACCTTCGCGTGGTGTCATATTATGTGACATAGTTATAAGTAAAAATATTAAACTTGATATATTGATTATGTCTCAAAAAAACCTTTACAAAATGACCTATCTCATTCGAGGTTTCTTGGCTTTCGGGTCAAATGACCAATGTTATGGCTAGAATCAAGGCATAGTTTGTGATAATGTGTCCATATTGTGCATACACATGCATCATGGGATGGCGAACAATGTTGCAGGAGGAAGTTTTCCTTTTCGTCGCACCAAAAAGCCATTTCCCATTTTCTGAGCACAAAAAGCGGACAATTTTGTGAAGCAACCACCAAATGGCTAATTCAAAATGGTACCACCACATTTTACAAAAATACTATACCACCTTATATAGACAATGCCCCAACAGGGGAATCCGAAACCTTTCCGTCCACCTCTGATAAAAAAGACAAATTCCTGCCGAATCGGTAGGAAGTGGGTCAGATATGAACTACAGCTACATGATCCGATGCTCATGTTTTTTTACAAAAATCATTTTTAGGTTCACAATATGCTATTTTATCAAAGATCCAATGCAAGTTTAGCGAGGCTCGGCCCCGAGCTAAGAATCTTCATGCCCGCCGTTCGACAAAGTTTGATGATAGTTTAAAACGGGCATAAAAAATTCAAAAACGATCGAAACAATGCGAAACCTTCGCGTTGTGTCATATTACGTGACATAGTTATAAGTAAATATATTAAACATGATATATTGATTATGTCTCAAAAAAACCTTCACAAAATGACCAATCTCATTCGAGGTTTCTTGGCTTTCGAGTCAAATGACCAATGTTATGGCTAGAATCAAGGCATAGTTTGTGATAATGTTCCCATATTGTGCATACACATGCATCATGGGATAGCGAACAATGTTGCAGGAGGAAGTTTTCCTTTTCGTCGTACCAAAAAGCCATTTCCCATTTTCCGAGCATAAAAACAGACGATTTTGTGAAGCAACCACCAAATGGCTAATTCAAAATGCTACCACCATATTTTACTAAAATAATATACCACCTTATATGGAAAATGTCCCAACAGGGGGTTCCGAAACCTTTCCATCCACCTTTGGTGAAAAAGACAAATTCCTGCCGAATCGGCAGGAAGTAGGTCAGATATGAACTACATGTACATGATACGATGCTCATGTTTTTTTACAAAAATCATTTTTAGGTTCACAATATGCTATTTTATCAAAGATTCAATGCAAGTTTTCCTTTTCATCGCACCAAAAAGCCATTTTTCATTATCCGAGCGTAAAAAGGGAATTTTCTAAAGCAACCACCAAATAGATAATTCAAAAACGTAGGGTTTGTGATTAGTTGATATGGATATCATATTTGGATTCCTCTCATTTTTCTGATCAATTTAGACATATTATTTGTTAAATTCCGATTTATAGATTTAAAGATATTAATTATTCCATATTAAATAGAAAAATATAAAAAAGTAAAATTATTATATTTTTATTTGAATTCAATAATATTTTTACTTATTCATTAATGTTTATTTAAATAATTGTTTGTAATTTCAAAAAATACAAACATGTGACATGTTGATATAAGGGTTAATAGGATTGATATCATAGTATTGACAACAATGTATGAATTACTTTGCGGAAACAGATTCTGAAGGAACGAGGAAGTTAAGCGTGCTGGAGCTGGAGTAGTATTAGGATGGGTGACCTTCCGGGAAGTTTGACCAAGACTGCAATTTAATTAAATATTAAGTGTAATTAGTGTTAAAAATGTTCAAAGTGAGAGATTAACGAGTCAAACAATTCAAAGATTCAAAAATTAAGAAAAAAAATAAAATAAAAAATTTATTTTTTTTAAAAAAAATATTTTTGCAACCTGTCGACAAGCTATGCCGACGGCCGCTACGCCGACGGCATTGCCCTCGGCGTAGCATACGCCGACGGCATTTTGATACGCCGACGGCCTCTATGTGCTCCGCCGAGGGAGCCCTTTGCCGAGGAGGCTACGCCGAGGGCAGCCGTCGGCGTAGCATACGCCGAGGGCATTTTAGGCTACGCCGACGGCTTTTTGCCCTCGGCGTAGCGCGCGCGTCCTGTAGTGAGGTGGATATGTTGCAGATTCTCGTCTTCCACTCATTCAAAATCTCCCTTAAGATGAGCAATTTAAGGATGTGTAGTGCCTTTTAATCGATATTGGTTGTCCTCGACAAGATGTTTCTCCAAGATTTTAGAAATGGCAAGTTATTCCATGTATTATGTTTTAGGCCACGTTCAGGAAGTGAGCTCAAGTTCCTTGCGCAACATAACTTCTACTAGACTACTCACCCGCTCGTATCGCCGGGTGCATAGAACAAGCACAAAAAAATGGGAATTCAGCTGACCACACTCTTGTCCATAATGAAGTCTTTGATTTAAGACCATTTTTGTATTGTTTGTTGCGCGGGTCACTTAAGCATGCCTCGTAAGCCTGTATTGACTTAATGAAATTATACAACACGATCGCCAGGACACCATTATGGTCATGATGCAAAAGAGACCAATCATGGATGGTTTTGGTGATAAAATGTTAAGCTGGTTTCATATGATGGATTGAACAACTCAACCACCCTAGGGATGTAAACTGAGCGAAAACGGACAGAACTGAGAGACGCCACATTCGTTTTCATATTCCTTTTGTAGAAGCAGAAACAAGTATAGAAATCCCGGAAACAAAAATGGAATTAGATATTGTCGGAAATAGATACAGATCGAACATAGTGCGGATGTGGAGCATTAGGGATGTTATCCCGAATCAAGAGAACCCTTGAATCATGCAAAAAAATCTCAAACATTGAAGAAAACCAAATAATTTGTTCCCTAATTCTAGCATGGTGCTCAGTTACAAGGGAATAAGGGGAAGGTCATATTGTGGAAGCCTCCTAAAATGCATGAAGGGATTACGTTGTCGTCGGTTATTGGGATGAGCCGCTTTGTCAGTTTGGATTGACAAGGTCCCGACTGGATTTGTCCATCCACAACAACCCTAGAACAGAAATTTCATATTAGCTAGAAACGAAAATTATGTTTCCGCCTTTATTCTGGCAGAAAACATTGTCCCTTTTTGTTCTCGTTTCCATAAAGAAATTTATTTCCAATTCCATTTTGCAAAAATTTGTTTCCGTTTCCATTTTTCCATCTCCATTTTTACCCCTAAACACCAGTATGTCTATAGTTAATCTAAAAAAACTACTAATAGTAATCTAGCTATTAGTAGTAGAATATGGATCCATGTATTCAATAAGGGCCCTGCAAACTTGATACTTATGAACTTGGTAATCAATGACAACTGCAAAATGGTACAAAATATAGCACATAGAGCACCACCACAATTTGTGACGTATAATGCATATTGCCTTCATCGCAAAACTTATCAAAAGGGAAAATTCATCTTGTGCTCGGATTGCAGCCTAGCATAAGGCAAGACAAACCGACAATGGAAAAACATATACATCACCTCAATTTACAACAGATAAAAACCAAGTATTTTTTTCAATGGCATTATTTGTTTGACAAAATACATGTCATGTTCATTGTACTCACAATTTTCATAGGCGTACAACTGATGTAGTTTCCACATCGAGCAACCATGGGAGGTTCATTGATATGATTGAACACACAAGTAGGATGTTTTTCCTAGTAAAATAAATTTTTATGTTAGCACAAAAAAGTTTTCCTCATGACCAATCTTATTTGTAAATTTTTTTATTATGCAAAGTTTGAGTGCACATTACGAATCATGTTAAGCAACTTGGAACAAAAATTATTACAAATTGACACCCTCGACCAATCTAAGGTCATTACGGTATGTCGAGGTCCCAATAACTGATTCCAGTTCTCCATACGCAACAAGCACACAAAGTGTGCAATATTTAGTGCATGGTGTCGGTGAATATGGACAACCTCGATTAGTGATTGATGAATCTGGCATACAAATGGATACTGGTGAATTTGACACAACAGTTGGTACATGCATACTATGCCCTAGAACCAGTCATGAGAGTTCAAGAATGATTTTTGTAAATCTCTCTAAACCAATAGGAGCTTGCAAATCATTAGTTTCTTTTTTTTTTGCCAAAGGCAAATCATTAGTTTCTACTTGTTTAATACTACCGGCTTTGACGTGTTCTTACCAACCCATTAAAGAACACCCCTAGCAAAAATTACACCTCAAATGGATGCTCCCCTTACATTATGTCATGAACATGGCAGGGGAGGCACATGAGGGAGAAAGTGAATCTCATTGATGAAAACATATAAAATATGGAACCAACTGGACAAAACTTTACCACATAATTGTTATAGAATGTGATATCCAACGTTACAAAAAATGGTAGCTAGATTTATTTCCATTTTGAGATAAATGTGTGTTTCAGCATGCAAACTAGTTCAAATTGAAATGTGTACACATACCTCACGTGTTGTAATGATAAAAACATATATATGTACACCTATATATTTTCTGGTGTAATTGATTCCCTCTCATTTCCATTTTCCTACATTTTAAATTGATGTATTAACCTGTAAATACTTATTTTTTATAAAATAATTTTCTATTAGTTTCTATGATATATCAAATAAACTTGTAGTGCCGACCAAACTATTAGTCCTACTGTCCCGTCTGGGATGGGAAAGACGATGGTGGCTATACAAGGATCTAGAAGCAGGCAATCGCATGTGGCATATACTAGCTAGGGTTCACATCTGGGTTTATATAGCATAGCCATGACCCAGAATCACTGGAAACGGCCGAGATGGCGTGTCTAATAATGACTTGTAATTAATACATAATATAAACAAGATGCATGGATATGTGCCAGTCTCATTGTTACAACCAGCATCGTGAGGCAAGGCGGGCGGTGAAGGAGGAGTGCGCGAAGCATATTTCTCGTCTAAATCATTTAGTAGAGCTAGAATAGCTCACCTTATAGACCAATCTATTTTTCCCCCAACTAGCAATGTGGGACTAAGTGCATATTTGCTCGAGCTGCAGTTGAACCAAGCGGCTGGAGTTGGTAGAATCAGAGAAAGGAGATGCAGCTAGACAGTTGTTGAAATGATAATTTTTGTTTGACAACCTTCTTTTAGGATGGTTGGTGGATATATAGATGGTGGTAAAACTCTCATATATTTCTCAATGTCAGCATCACAAATTAAGGTCTGGGATAGGTGGTGCTCCATGAGGCATAGTCGACGACATAGAAATCGGTAGAAAGGTCGGTGACGCCATTCTGGTACTAACCAGGTGTAGACGAGGCAGGGAAGCCACGTGATGAGGATGGGGAGAAGGGCGTGTGATACGTCGGAAATGTATCTATAGTTTTTTATGTTCCATGCTTGTTTAGTATCTAATTTTCTTTGCTTTATCTACACTTTGAGGTGTTTTTATATGTTTTCTGGAACTAACCTATTAACAAGTTGCCACAGTGCCAGTTGCATGTTTTCTTCTGTTTTTGGTTCCAGAAAGGCAGAAAATCAATATTCTCGGAATTTGACGGGACAAAAGCCAAAGTCAATATTTTACCATGGGCAACACGAAGTCCATAGGAGACGGAGGCGCCAGGCGCCCCGCCAAAGCGGCCGAGTAGGCCCATGCACAGGCGGTGTGGCCCCATTGTCACCCCCCTGTCTTGCCTCTTTGCCTATAAGAAGCCCCTGATGCAGAAACCCTAAGCACCCGATCAAAACTCCACGAAACCTTCTGTAGCTGCCGCCACCATCGTCCCTAGATCGGGGGAGATCTGAAGTTCTTTCCGGCACCCTACCAGAGGGGAAATCATCCCGGAGGCCTTCTTCTCCGGTATGAAGCATGAGTAGTTCCCCCTTGGACTACGGGTCCATATAGTAGCTAGATGGTTGTATCTCATCCTTGTGCTTTCATGTATATATCTTGTGAGCTCCATTCATGATCAAGATCTAATCTATTTTTAATCATGGATGTTGTGTTTGCGGGGATCCAATTGATATTGATATTACTATGTCAGATTAATTAATAGTTTTGTCTATATGATTCTATCATGTCTGTGTTGTTTGTGATCTTGCATGCTCTCTGTTGTTAGTAGCTATCTTGGCCAAGTAGTTGCTAGTGACTCCAAGAGGGGGTATTTATGCTCGATAGTGGGTTCATGTCTCTAGTTTCCAAGGGAAGTGACAGAAATCTCTTCGGCTCTAGATGTGCTGTCGCTACTAGGGAGAAAACAATGGTCTCTTGTTCATGGAAAAGTGGATTGTTTACCTTACACACTTTGCTTAAAGAAGTTGTCTGTTGCTTGCAACTTAATACTGGAGGGGGTTCGGATGATAACCTGAAGGTGGACTTCTAGTCATATATGCAGTTGGATGGCGGTCTATGTATCTTTTTGTATTGCCCTATCGAATCTCATAGGATCTTTTTGTCTAGTATTGCATTGTTATGCCTTGCTCAGTTCCTGTCAATTGCCCTGCTGTAATTTGTTTACCCTTCATGCCATGTTGTTTATCTAAGGAGAGCACCTCTAGTGAACTATGGACTGTTGGAGATATGCCCAAGAGGCAATAATAAAGTGGTTATTACCATATCTTCATACTTGTGATAAATGTTTACATACCAATGCTATAATTATATTAACTGGAAAAATTAATACTTGTGTGATTTGTAAACATAAAAGAGTCCCTAGTAAAGCCTCTTCTTAAACTAGCTTGTTGGTTAATAGATGATCGTGGTTTCCCGATCATGAACATGAGATGTTGTTAACAACAAGATCATATCATTAGAGAATGGTATGATGGACATACTCCTATAGTTAAGCGTAGCATAAAGATCAAGTCATTTAATATAGTTCATTTGCTATAAGCTTTCTGATACATAGTAACCTAATTCCTTCGACCATGAGATCATGTTAATCACCATCACCGGAAGGATGCTTTGATGACATCAAAAACCACACCGTAACTGGGTGGCTATAAATGTGGCATTGAGTGTTCGGAAAGTATGGTTTGAGGCACATGGATCAAGAGTGGGATTTGTTCATCCATATGACGAATAGATATACTCTGGGCCCTCTCGGTGGAATGTCATCCAATTAGCTTGCAAGCATGTGACTGGATCACAAGGGATCACATATCACGGGAACGAGAAAAGAGAACTTATTGGTAACGAGGTTGAACTAGGTATGCAGAGATACCGACGATCAAAACCTCTCTGATAAGTAAACTATCATGAGACAAAGGGAAATTGGTATCGTATGTAAGTGGTTCATTCGATCGCAAAGTAATCGTAGAAATATGTGGGAGCCATATGAATTTCCAGATTCCTCTATTGGTTATTGATCGGAGAAGTGTCTCGGTCATGTACGCATAATTCACGAACCGTAGGGAGACACACTTAAGGATTCGATGTTGTTGTGTAGTTATGGAATGATGAGTAAGAGACCGAATGTTGTTCGGAGTCTCGGATAGGATATGGAATATCATGAGGAGATCCGGAATGGTCCGGAGAATAAGATTTATATAAGGAAAGTCCTGTTTTAGAGTTCGGGAATGATTCTGGGGTTTTCACCAGGAATGTTCTAGAAGGGTCTGGAAGGTCCGACACTCCGGAAGGGGAAGGGTACATGAATGTGTCATGACTATGTGGAATGGTTGCATCATCTACTAGGTCACTTGGATGGGCAATATAAAGAGAGAAATTAAATCGAAGTTTGAAAGTCAAACGCCAATTTGAAAAGTCAAATGTGAAGTTTGCTTGGTGGAGGGAGAGTAGGAAACCTACCTAGGGTGGAATTCCTACTCCCTCCACCCACCGGACATGAGGAGGAGTTGGAGGAGGACTCCCTCCTCCCAAACCGCCTCCCTCCCACCTATATAAGGAGGGGTAGGGCGCCCCCTACCTCACACACCCAAACCCTAGCTCTAGGCACCACCACCCCTCCAAGTGTTGCCGCCACCTAGGGCTCCTCTAGACGCCGAATTAGGGTTTACCCAAACCCTAGTCGCCTCCCAAGACAACCCCTTTGGTGCCTCTAAATCCATAGATCACCAAGGGCCTCTCTTATTCCACCATACTCGCTCCGGCTTAGGCGAAGCCCTGCGGGATCTCTCCTCTACTTCCGACACCACGCCGTCGTGCTGCCGGAATCACGAGGAGAGTGCTACAACCTCTGATGTCTGCTGGAACAAGGGAGAGTAAGGTCTTCATCGAGTACCGAATGTGTGACCGACTGCGGAAGCGCTGCCGGAACGCAGCCCCGGAAGGATCGTCTACGCGATTTTGAGATCGACAAGAGTACGACTACATCACCCACGAGAATCTGCTCTCATTAACCGCTTTGGAATCTTCGAGGGTGAGTTCCTCTATCGACTCGTTGCTACAATCTAGTAGATAGATCTTGGCTTGTTTGTGTGCATGCGGTAGAAATTTTTTGTTTTCCATGCTACGAACCTCTACAGTGGTATCAGAGCCGTGTCTATATGTAGATTTGTTGCATGAGTAGAACACAATGGTCATTGTGGGCGGTGGTGATTTTATTATCAATTGCTTCTTATGTACTTTGCATCTTGTGGTATGGTGGAATGAAGCGGCCCGGGCTAACCTTACATGACATCGTTCATGAGACTTGCTCCACGCTCAACATGCAACTTGTATTGCATAAGTGGCTTTGCGGGTGTCTGTCTCTCCCATCATAGTAAAGATTCAATTTACAACGGGCACTTGATAGTTCAAGCATCAACGTTGTGCTTCTTGTTTGTAAGTTAGAACGACACTTATTGAAAGCCCAAAACCACGTAAAATATGCAAAGAAAATTAGAGGCGTCTAACTTTGTTTTGCAGGGGTGTGTTGTGATGTGATATGGCCATGATTGTGATTATATATGATGTATGCAATGTTCCTTATTGTAAGTCGGCAACCGGCAGGAGCCATATGGTTGTCTTTTAAATTCCATTAAAGACCCGCATGTCTATTATTCAAAGTAGTTGTAATAGTTGATGCTGGTGGATGACAACCATGAAGTGGCACCATTGACCTTGACGCCATGCTGGTGATGATGGAGATCATGTTCGTGCTTAAAGATGGAGATCAGAAGCACAAGAAGAAAGGCCATATCATATAACATATTATGAATTGCATGTGATGTTAATCCTTTTATGCATCTTTGTGGCATCCCGCAAAACCACTACTAGAAAATCGCGTTGTTTGTGCATTGCATCGTCATCATCATGCATTGTTTGTCTGCATTATTTGAAAAGCCTAGTTTTGATTTGTACAAACACCCCTATTATTTTTTAAACACAAACCCCGATCGCATCGGAGATTTTATTTGTCTAAAAACTATTTTGCAAAGTGGCTTTGTATTAAATTATACAGAACCAAACAAACACAAAAACTAAAACAGCCCCCTCTAAAACCTATCCCCACCCAATCCTAATCTACCCACCAACCAAATCGTGCCACCTCACCCTCCCCCAAACTTCCTACCCACCCTGCCACCTCACCAATCCCTCTCCTTTTCCCACCTCTCTCTCTCTTTTTCACCCAGCCCACTCTCTCTACCCCCTGGCCCCACACGTCATCCCCACACCAACAGGGCGGTCCCACCTGACGCCTAACCCCACAGGGCCCAACGACCCCCACCAACCGCAGCCACTGGACCCACTCCCCCCCCTCCCCTCCCCGCGGGACCCACCCACCGGTCCCACCCTGACCCGCCTGCTCCCTCCTCTCTTCCTCCTCCCGCACCCCCTCTCCCCGAGGCGCGCAGCTCCCCACCCCGCCGACCGCTCCCTCCCTCCTTGCCCCTCAGCCGCCTGCTTCCTCACCGCTTGCCAGTCCCGCATGCCGTCTGCTCCCCTCATGGCCGCCTCCGCCCGTGTCGTCCGTGCCTCCCCCCTTCTACCCGCTCGCTCAAGGCGCCTGCCCTCCGCCTCGCCTCCCTGCAAGCTCGCCCCGGCCCGTCCTCCCTCCTCCTCTTCCCTCTTCCCCTCCGTCCGGCCAGCCTCCTCCCCGTGCTCGCCGCCTGCAGATTCCCTCTGCGCCCCGCGCGCGGCGCCCGTCTCCGCCCCGGCCCTCACGCCACCGGCCGCCGCCGCTCGGACCCCTCCTGGCCTCCACTCCTCCTTCGCCTCGCGCCCGGCCATGGCGTCCTTCTCCACCGCTCACGCACGCGCCTCCTCCACCAGCTCGGCCAGCGCCACAGTCGCTCCTCCTTCGCCGCTCGCCTCCCAGGGCCCTCTCCCTGAGCCGCTCCGGCGCCGCCGCTCCCCTCATCCCTCTCCCCCTCCCCAGCCTCGCCGGAGTTTCCCGCGGCCCCTGCTCCGCCGCCGCTCGCTTCACCCCGCCCCACCGCAGGTCCCCGCCGGGCCCCTTCCCTCCGCGCTTCCTCACCGGACCCAAGCCCCGCGCGCCGCCTTCTTCCCCTCTCCGGCGCGCCACCGCCCAGGAGATCCCTCCTCCCGGCCCCCCCCCCCGACCGTCGCGGCTGCCCCAAGCCTCGCCGCCAGTGCCGCCCCGACCCCGAGCTCGTCGACGGCCCCTCCGATGCCAAGCTCCGCCGTCGCCCTGCCAGCTTCCACCCGCGAGCCCGGCCACGCCCTCAATCGCCCCCCTCCGTCGTCTCCTCCGCTCGGGCCCGCCCTGCAGCGGCCGTTTTTCCCCAACCCGGCCTCCCCGTCATCTGCAAGCAGCGCCACCCTCATCATCCGGGCCCACCGTTGGCCGCCTTCCGTGTCAAGCCGACGCTGCCGTGGAGCCCCTGTGAGCGCAACGACCCTGAGCAGTGCCTTTGATAGTAGCCGCCTCGTTGATTCAACGCCAAGACCACACGTTCCTGCAGTGCATGTCCCTGGTGTGCTGCTACCAAAAGAATCGGCCTGACGGATGAAGTGCGACAGCGACAAAAGGCAGAGGAACTAGTACCCCTCATGGATTCGATGTCTCCGAAACCTAGGCACGCCAAGTACTACCTCGAGGACGCCAAGATCTCCATCCGGGACTCCAAAGACTCCCTCACGGACATCAAGCGTCAAGATCGTCTCACGGGATCCGAAACGCGAACCGACAAGATCTCCGTAACGACAAGCTCGCCTACCCGGAACACCAAGTGCACCGACATGGATCCGGAACCCGAAACCCTCGGACACCAAGATCTTCTCCTCAGGACACCGGGAACATCCCCTGAACGCCAAGGTCGTCGACACGGATACGATATGGACTTCCCTGGACACCAAGAACTACCGGCGACCCGACCAAGACCCGAAGACCGATCCCGTCGAACCCCAGATCCGGACCCTGAGACCGACCCCGACCCCGGAAACCAAGATCGCCGAACCCTAATGTGTGAACCCCTTCCCGAAACCCTAATTTTATAATATAATAACAACTTGTTGCATATAAACTTGTTACATATAAACTTGCCATGCATGTAAACTTGACATGTGGTTTGGGGGCCTTATGCCGATTCACCTAATAAATAAATATGGGGCCCATATGCGGACAAATCTAGTCTTATATTGGCCTCATTTAAATTTGTGTAGAGAACCCGGTGCTATCTTCTGCCATGTTAAGACAACATTTAAATTGCGGGGGTTCTAAACAACTTGAACCATCTAATTGATTGTCGGGACCCCGGTTCCACTTAATATGACCTAATTGCATCGCACCTTTGCCAAGCCATGCATCATATCATAAGCATGCCGATCTTTTGCCGTAGTATTAAATATGTCATCCGGTGTTTCTTCTAGTGTTTTGCTTCTTCGCGGATAAGGCCGTTGAGTTGAAGCGAGTGTCGACCCGATCTTCGGGGAAAACCTTCGACAATGTTTTCAGGCGAGCATCTCCCCCTTTCTACCTATCTTACTTTTATAGTATTTATTCCCTCCTGTTGATCTATTGCTATCTGTGTTGCGATGCTCTAGTGATTCGTACCCGTGATATCCCTTGCAGCCTTATATTGCCTTGGACACATCCTATTACCTGTTGTTTGGTAGATAGTTGGACTTGCGCGTCGTAGATTCGGCTCAAGTCTGTTGCGTGTCGTCCGATTACCACGATTGTTGATGTATTGCCGCATGTTGATGTTGGATATGATCATAGTTTTACTTATCGCTCACTTTAATTCCTGTTTAACAACTAAAATTGAAATAAGCGAGGCATCGGTGGGTGATAGATAACATTTGGTTTCAACGCCCACTTGTGTCCCGTGGGACCCCAGTACTTGATACTGTTCCTTGATTTATCGCTATCCACATCCGAGAGGTATATGGGACCCCTGAGCGAGCTTGATTCAGTCTTATTTCTTGGGGCCACAAACTAGTTTGAGGTTTTATTTACTATCCTGTACTTATGCCATGCTACTTATTTAAATTGTGCGAGATAGCACCTTTGTCTGTTTAGGAATTGTGACCCGTTTACGGTATCGACAAGCCCAGTTTGGGTTCCCGATCGCTTCTGACGGCCCCACAAACCTCGGGTCCGTCTCGAGTCGCTAACCGTTGCTATGGTGTACTCCAAGGTGGCCCTGAAATATTTCTGAATCCTGTGATTGCTCGTCGTGAAAGCCTCGTTGGGTTTTGTTTTGGTTTTTCCGAGGTTGATCGGCGTGTGTTGCTATTGGTGCACCCGGCCGGTAAAACTTTCAAAGCCGTGTCCGCGGTTATGGGCGACTTGGAGCACGATATCTCGACCATAGACAAGCATAACTAAAGTTTTTGCTATAAATTTGACTTTATAATGACTAGTAATCAGCTTCACTATAATGGAATGGCTAATTAATCGCCTACAATTGCTTGTTTGGAGTGTCGCCTTGCGACCATTGTACTGACTAGTAAGTATGGCAATTGCAATGGAATGGCTAAATAAAAGTACCAACAACTGGGTTTTGGGTTATCTCACGCTATTTGCATCGACTAGTAAGTGCCGCAACTTCAACGGAATGAATAACTAAAAGGGCCCATTGCTTCTTTTATCGGGACAAATATCTTACGACTAGTAATTGCTGCAATAACTGAATAAATAAAACGCCAACCGTGTGAGTTCCTCGGGTTGACTTCCTCGTTTGGTCTCGAGGGGAAACACCAGATGGGTTTGATTGGTGTTAGCTTGTTGGATCCGGATAGGTCATTCTCCTCTCTCGATAACCGCCAGTTGTCTGAGTCTCTATAGGTTGTTTAGTGTACGCTGCCTGCCGCTTCTGATCCACCATACCTATGTAGGCGAGGACCGCCAATTCTAGCCTCGCCGTGTCTTGGCCTCGATCGACGCCTCTTTTTCCTTTGCCCTTTGTCGGCACCCTTTGTTCAAGCAGGTTTTGAGATCGGCGCCGTTAGCGGGGTTACCCTTCCGGCTTGGCCTGGCAGGTTATGGGCGCCATTGGTTATTCTTGAGGCTCTTAGCCCCATTTGCATCTTGTCCGTAGTCGGACGCCTATCATTTTCAAGGTGATGTGGATCTTTGTATATTATATCGTATTCTTGACTCATGGAGTCGTATATATCTGCTCAGTGGGTCCCGTCGAGGACTGTTGTGTAATGTTATTACTTCGTTTTCCACCCGCACGAAAGTGCCTGGTGGGCACCTTTGAATCGTTTCTATGCGGGTTTTGGCGGGTTTCGCTAAAACTTGCATAGGTCCGATTCTGAGGGTGTTACAGAGTGGTATCAGAGCTCAGTAGTTGCGATACCCCACAATTCCAGCCTGTAGGATAACCTAGCTAACGACCGAAGTAGAGTGTCAAAACTATTTTTGTAAAATCGGTTGGATAGTTCTGATTAGGTCTGATTTTACTCCTTACCCCTTTGCTATTCCTCTCTTACCTCTACGTGTTTTGAATCCGCTCTCTTCCCTCCCTTCGAGTCCAGGATTTCTCGTGGTTGGGTTTCCGTCGTACCTTCAGGGTTTCGCTTTCTCCCTTTTGTAACGGAGGTGCTACGATCATCAATCTGCAACTTGTCTGTTGTACCCTTCCTCCAATCTTTTGTTCTTGAGCTCTTTATCCATATGTGTTCCTTGCTGGATATCCGTATCGTTGAAAAACATATGAGAAGGACGAGCATTGGTGAAGTTGGAGTATACCTTGAGCATGTGTTGTTCATGCCAATGGAACCATCGCGGAACCTAATCATTGTGTCTTTCATACGATTTCTGCTGGCATCATCCCTTTGTTCCGGATATCTCCTATGAAGATCTTCAGTCTAAATCTCGAGAGATGAGTTGCCTGATTCTCCTACTCATGTATAGAGTTGATAGTTTGGGTACGGGATGGACTGATCACCCTATCCGACTCTTACTGTTCGCTCTGTACATCGAACTGGTGGATCAATGTAACTTTTCCCTCTTCTAATGGAAGTTAGAGGTGGCCTTATCGTTTGATACCTCTACCTTCGTCCTTTGTTTCTCCGGAGTGTTCTCTCGACGATCAGGAACAACGACCCTTTGTTGGTGGTGTCGCCGATTTCAAGATGGAGGATGAACCCTCGTTAGTGGTGTCGCGAGGATCTACACGAAGCGAGAAGATGCAGGACACCGACCTCCCTTCCGGTACCATGAGGCGGATCTCGAGGGCGAGATCCATTGTTAGTGGTGTCGAATTGTGGCATCCCGCAAAACCACTACTAGAAAATCGCGTTGTTTGTGCATTGCATCGTCATCATCATGCATTGTTTGTCTGCATTATTTGAAAAGCCTAGTTTTGATTTATACAAACACCCCTCTTATTTTTTAAACACAAACCCCGATCGCATCGGAGATTTTATTTGTCTAAAAACTATTTTGCAAAGTGGCTTTGTATTAAATTATACAGAACCAAACAAACACAAAAACTAAAACAGCCCCCTCTAAAACCTATCCCCACCCAATCCTAATCTACCCACCAACCAAATCGTGCCACCTCACCCTCCCCCAAACTTCCTACCCACCCTGCCACCTCACCAATCCCTCTCCTTTTCCCACCTCTCTCTCTCTTTTTCACCCAGCCCACTCTCTCTACCCCCTGGCCCCACACGTCATCCCCACCTGCCAACCAGGGCCGGTCCCACCCCTGACGCGCCCAACCCCCACCTGGGCCCAACCGACCCCCCACCAACCGCCCTGGCCACCTGGACCCAGTCCACCCCCTCACCTGCCCGCGGGACCCACCCACCGGTCCCACCCTGACCCGCCTGCTCCCTCCTCTCTTCCTCCTCTCTGCCCTCCCAGGCCTCCTGCTCTCTGCGCCTCCCTTGCTGCCCTCACGCTCTGCCTGCCTCCGCCGCCTGCATCCTCAAAGCTCGCCTCCTGCCCTCCGCTCTTCCCCCCACCGTCCGGCCTCCTCCCGTGCTCGCCGCCAGAGTTCCCTCTGCGCCCAGCCAAATCTCCGCCTGCCTCACGCCACTGCCCGCTGCCCCGCCTCGCCTTGGCCTCCACCGCTCCTCCGCCTCCGCACTGGCCCGGCGTCCCCTTCTCCACTGGCCACGCGCCTCCTCCAGCTCCACAGTGCCCCTCCCAGCCTTTCGCCTCAGGGCCTCTCTCCCGCCGCTCGCCTCCCTGGCCTCCTCCCTCCCGCCCGGCGCTGCCCTTGCTCCGCTGCCCGCCTCTCCCTCCCCGCTGAGCCTCGCCCGCGCTTCCTCCCTGCAGCTGCCCCTTCTTCCCTTCCGGCGACCGCCCAAGATCCCTCCCGGCTCCTCCGACAGGCCGTCGCCGCCAAGCCCTCGCCGCCGGCCGCCGCCCCGACCCCGAGCTCGTCGGCCCCTCCGATGCCAAGCTCCGCCGTCGCCCTGCCGGCTTCCACCCGCGAGCCCGGCCACGCCCTCAATCGCCTCCGCTGTCTCTCCGCTGGCCCGCCTGCAGCGCCGTTTTCCCAACCGGCCTCCCGTCATCGCGCAGCGCCGCCCTCATCATCCGGGCCCACCGTTGGCCGCCTTCCGTGTCAAGCCGACGCTGCCGTGGAGCCCCTGTGAGTGCAACGACCCCGAGCAGTGCCTTTGATAGTAGCCGCCTCGTTGATTCAACGCCACGCCCACACGTTCTGCGGTGCATGTCCACGGTGTCTTTGCTACCAAAAGAATCGGCCTGACGGATGAAGTGCGACAGCGACAAAAGGCAGAGCAACTAGTACCCCTCATGGATTCGATGTCTCCGAAACCTAGGCATGCCAAGTACTTCCTCGAGGACGCCAAGATCTCCATCCGGGACTCCAAAGACTCCCTCACGGACATCAAGCGTCAAGATCGTCTCACGGGATCCGAAACGCGAACCGACAAGATCTCTGTAACGACAAGCTCGCCTACCCGGAACACCGAGTGCACCGACATGGGTCCGGAACCCGAAACCCTCGGACACCAAGATCTTCTCCTCAGGACACCGGGAACATCCCCTGAACGCCAAGGTCGTCGACACGGATACGATATGGACTTCCCTGGACACCAAGAACTACCGGCGACCAGACCAAGACCCGAAGACCGATCCCGTCGAACCCCAGATCCGGACCCTGAGACCGACCCCGACCCCGGAAACCAAGATCGCCGAACCCTAATGTGTGAACCCCTTCCCGAAACCTAATTTTATAATATAATAACAACTTGTTGCATATAAACTTGTTACATATAAACTTGCCATGCATGTAAACTTGACATGTGGTTTGGGGGACTTATGCCGATTCACCTAATAAATAAATATGGGGCCCATATGCGGGCAAATCTAGTCTTATATTGGCCTCATTTAAATTTGTGTAGCGAACCCGGTGCTATCTTCTGCCATGTTAAGACAACATTTAAATTGCGGGGGTTCTAAACAACTTGAACCATCTAATTGATTGTCGGGACTCCGGTTCCACTTAATATGACCTAATTGCATCTCACCTTTGCCAAGCCATGCATCATATCATAAGCATGCCGATCTTTTGCCGTAGTATTAAATATGTCATCCGGTGTTTCTTCTAGTGTTTTGCTTCTTCGCGGATAAGGCCGTTGAGTTGAAGCGAGTGTCGACCCGATCTTCGGGGAAAACCTTCGACAATGTTTTCAGGCGAGCATCTCCCCCTTTCTACCTATCTTACTTTTATAGTATTTATTCCCTCCTGTTGATCTGTTGCTATCTGTGTTGCGATGCTCTAGTGATTCGTACCCGTGATATCCCTTGCAGCCTTATATTGCCTTGGACACATCCTATTACCTTCTGTTTGGTAGATAGTTGGACTTGCGCGTCGTAGTCGCTGGCTCAAGTGCTGTTGCGTGTCGTCCAGTGCCACAGTTGTTGATGTATTGCCGCATGTTGATGTTGGAGATGATCATAGTTTTACTTATCGCTCACTTTAATTCCTGTTTAACAACTAAAATTGAAATAAGCAGAGGCATCGGTGGGTGATAGATAACATTTGGTTTCCGAACGCCCACTTGTGTCCCGTAGGACCCCGAGTACTTGATACCTGTTCCTTGATTTATCGCGCGATCCACATCCGGGAGGTATATGGGACCCCGAGCGAGCTTGATTGATCTTATTTCTTGGGGCCACAAACTAGTTTGAGGTTTTATTTACTATCCTGTACTTATGCCATGCTACTTCAGTATTTAAATTGTGCGAGATAGCACACTGTCTTTGTTTAGGAATTGTGACCCGTTACGCGGTATCGACAAGCCAGTTTTGGGTTCCCGATCGCTTATAGCGGCCCCACAAACCCTCGGGTCCGTCTCGAGTCGGCTAACCGTTATGGTGTACTCCAAGGTGGCCCTGAAATATTTCTGAATCCTGTGATTGCTCACCGTGAAAGCCTCGTTGGTTTTGTTTTGGTTTTTCCGAGGTTGATCGGCGTGTGTTGCTATTGGTGCACCCGCCGGATAAAACTTTCAAAGCCGTGTCATGTTATGGACGACTTGGAGCACAGTATCTCGACCATAGATAAGCATAACTAAAGTTTACTGCTATAAATTTGACTTTATAATGACTAGTAATTAGCTTCACTATAATGGAATGGCTAATTAACACTGCCCACAACTGCTTGTTTGGAGTGTCGCTTACGACCATTGTACTAGTAAGTATGGCAATTGCAATGGAATGGCTAAATAAAAGTACCAACAATCGCTGGTTTTGGGTTATCTCACGCTATTTGCATCGACTAGTAAGTGCATAACTACAACGGAATGAATAACTAAAAGGCCCATGCTTCTTTTATCGGGACAAATATCTTACGACTAGTAATTGCTGCAACGATAATGAATAAATAAAGCGCCAACCGTGTGAGTTCCTCGGGTTGACTTCCTCGTTTGGTCTCGAGGGGAAACACCAGATGGGTTTGATTGGTGTTAGCTTCGTTGGATCCGGATAGGTCATTCTTATCCTCTCTGATAACCGCCATTGTACCGAGTCTCTATAGGTTGTTTAGTGTACTGCCGCCGCTGCTGATCCACCATACCTATGTGGCGAGGACCGCCAATTCTAGCCTCGCCGTGTCTTGGCCTCGATCGACGCTCCTCTTTTTCCTTTGCCCTTTGTCGGCACCCCTTTTGTTCAAGCAGGTTTTGAGATCGACGCCGTTAGCAGGGTTACCCTTCCGGCTTGGCCTGGGCAGGGTTATGGACGCCATTGGTTATTCTTCAGGGCTCTTAGCCCCATTTGCATCTTGTCCGTAGTCGGACGCTCTATCATTTTCAAGGTGATGTGGATCTTTGTATATTATATCTGTATTCTTGACTCATGGAGTCGTGCTGTATATATCTGTTCTGTGGGTCCCGTCGAGGACTGTTGTGTAATGTTATTACTTCGTTTTCCACCCGCACGAAAGTGCCTGGTGGGCACCTTTGAATCGTTTCTATGCGGGTTTTGGCGGGTTTCGCTAAAACTTGCATAGGTCCGATTCTGAGGGTGTTACAATCTTGTATTGCTTAGTTAACGACGGTAGCATTATAAGATGATCCCTTAAGCACACAATTTCAAGTTTTAAAGTGTTCATCCTTAGTAAGCACCGTTGCTAAAGCTCGTTGTTTCGAAGCACCACGTGATGATCGGGTGTGCTAGATTCTGCGAGTGTATACAACGTGAGCAAGCCATATTTGCTCATGCGGAAGCTAAGGTCTGATCTTGACGAGCCTAGCATGTACAGACATGGTCTTGGAACACGGAATTCCGAAAGGTAAAGCATGAGTCATATAGATGATATGATGAACATGATGATTGTTTGCCTTTGAAACTATATCATGTCACGTGATGATCGGACTTGGTGTAGTGAATTTGGTTCGTGTGATCACTAAAAAAATGTGAGGGATATTGTTTTGAGTGGGAGTTCAACAGCAATATGATTAAAAGTTGAACACTATTTATCATAATTTAAATCAAAGTGAATTTGCATAGTTGTTGTAGTCATTGGCATCCGTTTACCACCTTGCGCTTAGTTATAATTGAGATAATAGAACTATAGAATTATGGTTAGTTACTTTACGAACTGGTATCGTATTGTTTTGAAGTGTTAATCTAAAGTTTAAAAGTCTTATTGCAAACTTTCAGTAAGTTCCGGTTACTCCATGAAGTTCAATAATTGGTATTAAATCAAGAGTGACAATTCTAGTGTTTGTATATAAGTATCATGTTTGTCTCCATGATTCTTGATATTCAAAAGATTGTTTTAATATCAAGGTTATCTAGGATCTGAAAGAATTGTTTCAGAAACCATGATGTGTGGAAGATATTGTGATATCTGAAACGAAGTTTTGGTTGCAACATGATAGAGTATAATATGGCAAAAGTCATGTTCTCATATTTGATGAGAATTTGCAAAAGGTTGGAGACACTGGTCGTGTTAATCCTCCAAAAGGTTTTGGAGAGCAACATTATACTCGTAATTCACCGTTATAAGCTAAAGTAGCTTGATCATGAATAGTTCTGTGATAAGGATGAATATTTAATGTAAGTAAAATGTTTACTGCACTAAAAGATTACTAAAGAATCAAATTTGAAAGAACACCAAACATTTGATGATGGTGATATGCTTCAAAGTGCAAGTCCAAAGACATTGGTATTTTATTATACACGCTTTGGACTATGTGTCATGTGTGTGACTCCACTATTGATATTGATAGATTCTTTCAAACAGAAAAGGAAATACTGAAAGAGAATATCATAAATATATGGCAGAAAAGAAAAGACTATAATTGTTCAGCTTAGGTATATAGATGATATACATGTTATGGCTATATTCTTTGCTTAATGAACAATGTGGTTCTTAAGTATTTGATACTGAATATGTTGGTGTGAATCGTCATATAAAACAACACAATTCATGAACTACAATGGCCTAAGTAACTAGCAAAAGAATATGTGATGATGTTCATCGAGAACAAATAAAGGGTTGTTGTGTTGCTCGTTAACATCAAAGCTTGCCTTCAAGATTTGTTTTATCAGGTATTATGAGAACAAAAGGGTTGTTCAAATAATTGTCGTAATCCATAAAAGATGGATGATTTACAAATCTCGTTGGATAAATCACATCCATAAAAATATTGCTAAAAATGTCGAAAGACAATTGATAAGAAAGATCGCTTAGGAAGTGACATCGCCGTTTAAATTATATTGGAAAGAAAACATGAAGAAACTCCATATGGATGGAATTTTGGAGTCTTTTGATTTTTTGATCAAATGACACTTGTGAAACTTTCCTAGAGATAATTAAAACTTCGTTCATAGGCCAAAAGGGAACGAATGACTAGCTTATTGGAACTTGTACATATTGTTGTATGAAGTCCATTATGTGTAGTCAAAAGTGATGAATTTCAACTTCATATGCTTTCTCCAAAAATTTGAGTGAATATATGAATATTTACTTAATAAGGATGAAATATGAAACATTTGAAAAGTTCAAAGACTTTCAAGATGAAGTGAAAAATCATTGTAACAAGAATATAAATAGTTTATGATAAGATCATAAAGGAATATATTTGAGTTACAAGTTTAGCATAAAACACCTAAGATTTAAGGAATCGTTCTGTGGATTTGCATTTCCTGAAACACCATAAGAGTATGGAGCGTTCGAGATATGTAATTAAACCTTGTTTGACATGGTAAGATCAAAGGTGTAATTCATAAAACTGACATTATATTTTAAATATTAAAAGCTTTAGAGACTACCATTTTTCCACTGAAAAGAGCTCCATCATAATCCGTTGAATTGACACCATATAAAGTTATGGTTTGGGATAAAACCCAAGTTGTCCTTTCTTAAAAATTGGTATGCTATGCATAATAAAGATGTTTGCAACCAAAATCGGATGAACATATCTTTGTATGTTATTTTGAATAATAGTTATGTATTCCTCCATAACACCGAAGACAAAAGTGTTTGTCGCTTAGAACGTCAAGTTTCTTTGACAAGGAATTTTCCGTGAAAATTTAAGTGGGAGGACAATACAACTTTGATGAGGTTAAAAGAACCTTAGCTATATGTGCAAAGTTGCGCAGCGCAGTAAAGTGTTCCGGAGGCAGCAACAATGCTCATGGCTCACGTGCCTCAAAGGTTGTGGGCACAGAGGTCTAAAGTTCCTGTTGAACCAAGTAGGTCGGATAAACAATCAAATACCAAGATTTGAGGTTTGAATCATTATTTGACAATAATGAACCGACTACATGCAAAGAAGCGATGATGGGCCCTGACTCCGTCAAATGGTTTGAAGCCATAAAATCGGTGATAGTTCCATATACGACAGATCAAGCTTTGAACTTGAAAGACCCTCTAAAAAGGTGCAAGACCCTATAGTAGTATTTGGATCTATAAAGAAATAGACATGGATGTTTTCACATCTATAAAATTATCGACATGTCGGGAAAGAGTTCATGAAAATATTCAAATAGTTGACTATGACAAGATCCGATCTTTCATTAAGCGATATTTAGTCTAGACGGATTAATATAGCAACCACTACATATAATTTTGTTATGTGGTAGTTGAATAAACAAAAAAAGTTCTTCTAATAGAATGGTTACCTAAGACGTGTGCATGACACGGTCCAAAGGGTTTTGTTAATTCAAAGGATGCTAAAAGCATATGCAAACTTCAATGGTTGAAGTAAGCATCGCGGAGTTGGAATCTTCACTATGATGAAACTATTAAAAGAGTTTAATTTCATCGGAGACGATGAAGATGCTTGCATTTGCAATAAATTAAGTGGGAGCGCTAAGACATGTTTCTAATACATTATGTGGAAGACATATTGTTGATTGGAAATGATGTATCTTTTTATTAACACGAGATAAGAATTTCATCTCGATGAAAGGCTTAGGCAGAACCTGAATATTTGGCATCAATGTCTATATGGATAAATTGTGACGCCAATATGGTTGTGCCAGAAGTACATAGATGAGATATTGAATGAGTTCAATATAGAAACTGCAAGAAAGGTTCTTGTTGCATAGGAAGGATTGAATAAATATTTAAGTATTTTTTGATACTTGATAGATAAAATCACAAAGAGTATTCTATCAATCATGTTGTGATGTGTACAAATCCAGATATGTCCTATGCTCTAAATGTTATGAGCGTATACCAGAATGATTCATAAGATGATTATTGGACGATAGTAAAGATATTCTTATGATCTTTTAAAATAACTAAGAATATATTATTTTGTAGAAGTGACAAATAGATGGTTAGTTCATTGTAAAAGTATTACATTGATACTAGTTTTGTCACAAAGTACAAATGTAGTTTATCTCAATCTAAACTAAGGGTGGCACAATATGATGGAAAGTAAGTTCCATAATGAATTTGGATGAGTTCCAAAGTTAAGACATTGTGACAGATACTACAACAAAAGGCTAAGTATATGACTGTTGTTATAGCAGCAAAAGAGGACATTTGTGTCAAGTAGTTTGTTATCAAACTAGGCGTAGTTCACAGCGGGATAGTACTATGAAGATATATTGTACGACAATATTATCAACATGTTTTAACCCCAAGGTACTAAAGGTCTCACCAAAGGACCAAATTTGTACAAAGCCATCTCATTAAAGAATGAGTGATGCATAGAGACGTAAAGACATGCAATTACACACGGACCTAAAAGTGTCGGATCTCGAGACCAGTTGACCACTAGCAATCGTGTAAATACAACACTGGAAATCCATAGGTGTTGATTGCACAAAGGTTTGAAACTAGATTATTGACTCTAGTGCAAGTGGGAGACTGTTGGAGATATGCCCAAGAGGCAATAATAACGTGGTTATTATCATATCTTCATACTTGTGATAAATGTTTACATACCATGCTATAATTGTATTAAACGGAAACATTAATACTTATGTGATTTTTAAACATAAAAGAGTCCCTGTAAAGCCTCTTGTTAAACTAGCTTGTTGGTTAATAGATGATCGTGGTTTCCCGATCATGAACATTGAGATGTTGTTAACAACAAGATCATATCATTAGATAATGGTATGATGGACATATTTCTATAGTTAAGCGTAGCATAAAGATCAAGTCATTTAATATAGTTCATTTGCTATAAGCTTTCTGATACATAGTAACCTAATTCCTTCGACCATGAGATCATGTTAATCACCATCACGGAAGGATGCTTTGATGACATCAAACACCACACCGAATCGGGTGGCTATAAAGGTGGCATTGAGTGTTCGGAAAGTATGGGTTGAGGCACATGGATCAAGAGTGGGATTTGTCCATCCATATGACGGATAGATATACTCTGGGCCCTCTCGGTGGAATGTCATCCAATTAGCTTGCAAGCATGTGACTGGCTCACAAGGGATCACATATCACGGGAACGAGAAAAGAGTACTTATTGGTAACGAGGTTGAACTAGGTATGCAGAGATACCGACGATCAAAACCTCGGATAAGTAAACTATCGTGAGACAAAGGGAAATTGGTATCGTATGTAAGTGGTTCATTCGATCGCAAAGTAACCATAGAAATATGTGGGAGCCATATGAATTTCCAGATTCCTCTATTGGTTATTGATCGGAGAAGTGTCTCGGTCATGTCCGCATAATTCACGAACCGTAGGGAGACACACTTAAGGATTCGATGTTGTTGTGTAGTTATGGAATGATGAGTAAGAGACCGAATGTTGTTCGAAGTCTCGGATGGGATCCGGGATATCACGAGGAGATCTGGAATGGTCCGGAGAATAAGATTCATATAAGGAAAGTCCTGTTTCGGAGTTCGGGAATGATTCCGGTGTTTTCACCAAGAATGTTCTAGAAGGGTCTGGAAGGTCCGGCACTCCGAAAGGGGAAGGGTACATGAATGTGTCATGATAATGTGGAATGGTTGTATCATGTACTATGTCACTTGGCTGGGCAATATAAAGAGAGAAATCAAATCGAAGTTTGAAAGTCAAATGCCAATTTGAAAAGTCAAATCTGAAGTTTGCTTGGTGGAGGGAGAGTAGGAAACCTACCTAGGGTGGAAGTCCTACTCCCTCCACACACCGGCCATGAGGAGGAGTTGGAGGAGGACTCCCTCCTCCCAAACCGCCTCCCTCCCACCTATATAAGGAGGGGTAGGGCGCCCCCCTAACTCACACACCAAACCCTAGCTCTAGGCGCCACCACCCCTCCAAGTGCTGCCGCCACCTAGGGCTCCTCTAGCCGCCGAATTAGGGTTTCCCCAAACCCTAGTCGCCGGCCAAGCCAACCCGTTTGGTGCCTCTAAATCCGTAGATCGCCAAGGCCCTCTCTTATTCCACCATACTCGCTCCGGCTTAGGCGAAGCCCTACGGGATCTCCCCTTTACTTCCGAGACCACGCCTTTGTGCTGCCGGAATCACGAGGAGAGTGCTACAACCTCCGCTGCCTGCTGGAACAAGGGAGAGGAAGGTCTTCATCGAGTACCGAACTTGTGACCGACTGCGGAAGCGCTGCCGGAACGCAGCACCGGAAGGATCGTCTGCGCGATTTTGAGATCGACAAGAGTACGACTACATCACCCACGAGAATCTGCTCTCATTAACCGCTTTGGAATCTTCGAGGGTGAGTTCCTCTATCGAATCGTTGCTACAATCTAGTAGATAGATCTTGGCTTGTTTTTGTGCATGCGGTAGAAATTTTTTGTTTTCCATGCTACGAACCCCTACATGGACCCCTGTCCAATCTTTACCATTGATACATATTCCACTGTTATTGTTTACTTGTTGCAAACAACTCATCACCTTCCACACCATACAGTTAATCCTTTGTTATAGCAAACCGGTGAGCTTGACAACCTCACTGTTCGTTGGGGCAAAGTCTTGAATTTGTGTTGTGCAGGTTTCCACGTTGCTTGCAACACTTGTGTGACGTTTCCTTCCTCCTTGCTTCACTAAGGGAAGGCTTGCTGCTATGCTCTTCACACCTTGCTCTTGGGGTTTCTAACAAAGCGCTCCTACATCAACCCAATGCTCCATCAAGATTTTTGGCGCCGTTGCCGGGGAGGCTAAGGACGTCTTCACAAGGGGAGTCCTCCACTTCCTTTCTCTTTACTTTGTTTTTAGTTTTCTTAGTTTCTCTTTCTTGGTTTTGTTTGCCTCTTTTTATCAAAAACTCTAAAAAAATAGTTTAGTTTGGTTTGCTTTTTCTATTCAAAAACACAAAAAAATTAGTTCCTATTCTAGTTGCAACCTTGCTCTAGCTCACCATGTTGTTCCCCAAGTTTGCCCTGAAGGAACTTGCAATAGGTAGTGGCTCCATAATTGGGAAGGATAATATTGAAGAATTCTTTAATCATGTTAGAAAGCATGAGGATATTGAGGATAGATATATAGCAGAGCTTGGTCTTAATTATGATATTGCTACAGCTTCTTTAGTTCATATGTTGGAGGCTAGGTTTGTTAGCCTTAACCCCATGATGCAAATTTTGTTCCTAAAACTAAAAGAAGAAAAGAATGATGAAATGAGAGAATTCGTTCTTGAAACTTTACTAAAAGAGTTCAATGATGTTGCTAGGGAAGCCAAAAAAGTCTTTGAGTGTTTCAATATGCTAGGACCATGTGTAGATGTTGTGGGTACTTCTAAAGAAGAATTCAAGATACCCATACCCTTTAAGCTTGTTGGAATGCATGAGGCCTTTGAAAAGAATTTTGATTGGATTGCTCCTGAAAATGTTTTTGATGAAAGTACGTAGTAAACCAAAGAGATATGAGAAGGGATCCTCCAAAACTCATTTGGATGAGATACCTTTCATAGTTGTAGACTTTGCAAGTATTGATGTTAATGCTTCCTCATTGGAAAATACTTGATTTTCTTGCTTCTTGTGCCTAACTTAAAGGCGTTAAAGAAAATTACTTATTGGGAGATAACCCAAGAGTTTCCTTGAGTCTTAGAAGTTATTACTTCAGTAATGATCTCTTCTTATACTTTTTGTTTGCTTTTTTTTTCCAAGAATGACCTGTAATGAGAGGGAAGTAAGATTTGGGGAGTTGCTGTTCCGAAACAGATTTCTGTCCTCCACCATAAAAATTCGTGAGGAGTCGCTGTAAGTCGGATTGAGCTGATATTTTACGAATAAATCCCCCAGTATGTTAGATAACTTTCGTTAGTTCAACTTGTTTTTATTTGAGCAACAAAATATTTTCGAAAAAATTGGTTTCTACCTGCTGGTCTGTTTTGGTAGATTTCTGCCATTATTTGCAATTGCTTTTTATCGATTTCTTTTTGAGTTCTATTTTGGGGAATTGAGCTTTTAAAATAAGTTGCTTCAGTAGCTTGTGTTTTTAGTGAAATTTTTCTGTTCCAAAGCTAAGCCTAAATGTCTATTATCTTTTGAATACACTAATGTTGCTAATGAAGATTGTGTGAAGTTTTGTATGAAGGAAAAATTTCAGGTGCAGAGAGAGAATGATGTAATGAGATGAAGAATGGACAAAAGATCAAGCTTGTGGATGCCACCATGGTGTCACCCCAAGAAATATTCAATAAGTACAATCGTCAAAGCTTGGGGATGCCCAAGGCAACCCCTTCTTCATCAATAAAAAATCTCAGGTCTGTCTAGACACTTCGTTTTGGTTATTTCATGCACTATTATATTGTTCTTGGAGCATCTTAGTTTTAGTTTGCTTTGCTTAGTTTGTTGAGTTTGCTCGAATAAAGTAGTTTGGCCCCCTTTCTCGCTATGTTATTTCAAATAAGTCGATTAGTGTTGGAAAGGAGTAGAAAGTTCTTACTTGAAAGTGCAAGAGGAGCTTGCATTGACTGTGACTTAGACTTTAGCATGCCATGCTAGGTGTTGTTTTGACCATATGCTTAGTGATTATTGTTGTATCATGACTTGATCCAAGTCATTGAGGGTGCTTAGTGTGACTTGAAAGAATCATGTGTTGTTTTAGCATACCAAAGCATAGTATTGTGGTATTCTCCTTTAATGTTTTGTTTGGGTTGACTTGGAACATGCTCACACCATGTTATGACTATGAACAAGTCACCATAGCCTCTATGATCATTTAGTCCTTGAATTGTAGTACCACTCTATGCTTTGATTAGTAATGTTGTGTCGCTCTGCATGATTATGGCCATTATTGCTCTCTTAGTTGGTTGCTTTTAGTCTTTTGCTAGCCTCCACTTGTATGAGTAAGCTATAATCATGCTTCTAACTCCCAAGAAACCAAGTTATTCCAAAATGTGCACTATAAATTTCTATGCATGGTGTGTTACACCATTCCAAGTATATTCTTGTTTTCAGCTATTTTCCAATTAAAAAGTATTTTGTTATGTGAAAACTTAGTGATTAAAGCCCTCACGAAATTCATGGCACACTTTATATTATTTTCCCCTAATAAACTTGAACCATTGTGCCGTCTATGTTGTATATGCTTGAATTTATACGTTGGAATTAGCAGAACCATGCTGTCATGGGGAACGTTTTCAACATTGCACGTGTACTTTGTACACAGTAGATATCATGCTATTTTATCTATGGATGTTACTGGTGTGAAATAAAAAGGAAGCTTGTATGTCCATAGAGTTATGTATTTTGTGTTAGAGAAACGCCTGGGCCACTAGCCTAAGCCATGCCTAATTATGGTGGAAACTTGCAGCATCACCATAGTGAGCTATCTGTGAAGCATCCTCAATAAAAAGCTATGCACATAGTAAATAAAAAGATCACTGAGTTGCTCATTGTATGCTTGCCTTGTCATTTTGATTATGGGATAGCTCCTGTACCATGTGCAAGGGATACCCCGTTGGTGGTTCTCTATGATACGCATGTACTTACTATGACAAGAACTTATAGGTGACTGAAGTTGAGTAGCATGAGGTGTGGCCCTCATATTCAAGGGACTTGAGATTGCCAACTTATACTTTGTCAAGCATATACTCCATAGTTTGTTCACTTTAACCTTAATCACTTCAAGATGCTTATGATAGGGGCAATGAGGGCTAAAATCTAACAAGTACCATAATCTTTGGAAGATCTTTTTGAAACTTGAAATCCCTGCTTTCCTTTATGAAGGGCCTTTATCCCACTATTGTGTTGAGTCTCCACCTTCTACCTTTAGGCACCATTAAGAGAGCATAGTTGCCATTCTTAGTTCTATGTGCAGTGTCCCAAAACTTATTAATTGATGCATATTATTGATATTGCTTGTTCTTGTGCTATTTGTATCTAGTCACTCTTATGAACTTTGAAGGTGTCCTATGAAGGGTTCGCGGCATAGTAAATCAAAATTTTCTACGGATGCGAACAGAGGGAAAGCCAAGATCTAATCTAGGAGATGCAATCAACGAGAGAGATTGGATTAGATCTTCATACCCTTGAAGATTTGCCTGAACGCGTTAAATGGGCGTGGGTGATGTAGTCGTACTCGCTTCTCCTCCTCGCGATCCGATCCGATCTAGCACCACAAGTGGCGGTGCCTCCGTGAGATGCACACGTGCAGCACCTCGACGTCTCCTCCTTCCTCGGACCAGCGAGTATGGTGGAGAGATAGATTGGATCTACAACACGACGGCGTGGTGTATATGGTGGAGAATTTCTGCTGCAGGGCTTCGCCTACAAACAGTCGGGAGGGAGAGAGGAAGGTAGCAAGGCTGCTAGGGCTTGGAGGAAGGTGTGGAGTAGTGGGGAAGGGGGCGCACCACCCCTCTATATATAGAGGGGGGGCGGCCAGCCCTTGCCCCTCCTCCAAGCCTATCTCTAGTTTAAACAATTTAAACTCTCCCTTATCTAGAAATCCTATCTCTAGTTTAAACGATTTAAACTCTCCCTTATCTAGAAATTCTATCCCGAGATTTAAACGAGTCAAATCTCTCTAGAATCGGCTGGGCCCTATGGGGTTTGTGCCCTGGCCCAATGCGCCAGGACACTCCCTCATAGGCCCATGCCCTCCCCGGAAGGTGGGGCCACGTTGGTCCCCTTCCGAAGGTTCTAGAAGCTTCCAAGAATACCGATCAACGGAACAATTCAACTCCAAAACTGCACCTTTATATGAATCTTATTCTCCGGACCATTCGAACCTCTCGTGATATCCGGATCCCATCCGAGACTACGAACAAAAATTCATAAACCAATTATCCAATTTATCCTAGCGCCGAGATACGTTAAGTGTGTGACCTGCGGGTTCGAGAATATGCATATGATCTTCTATCAATAATCAACAATGGGTCTGGGCACCCATATTGACTCCCACACATTCATCGATGATCATATCGGATGAACCTCGATGCCAGGATTCAATCAATCCCATATATATATTCCCTTCGTCTCGCGATATTTTACTTGCCCGAGATTCGATCGCGGTACCGTCATACCTAGTTCAATCTCGTTCACGAAGTACTTTACTCGCTCCGTAATCCGATATCACTTTGTGATTAACTCCTTAACCACATGCTTGCAAGCGTGTTGATATCGACACGAGTGGGCCCAAGTATATCTCTCCGACTTGGGAGGGACAAATTCCATCTCGATACATACAACCCAACAGATACTTTCCGATCACCGAGAGACACCTTTATGATCACCCTCTCATAGGATGACGTTTGATGACCTCAAAGCTTTCTTCCGTACTGTGGAGTTGCATTATCTCATGGTCTAAGGAATACAATATTTGACATAGGAAAAGCTTCGCAAAGATGAACACGATGAAACGATCTAATTGCTTCGCTTAGTTTGGGTCTGTCCATCATATCATTCTCCCAATGATATGATCTCATTATCAATTGACAACTCATATCTATGGTTAGAAAACCTTAACCATCATTGATCAATGAGCTAGTCCAAAGAGGCGTACTAGGGACACGGTGTTGTTTACAAACCACACAAGTATTAAAGTTTCTGCTTAATACAATTCTAATATGGAATATAAACTTTATCATGAACAAGAATTATAATAATAACATCTTTATTATTGCCTCTAGGGCATAATTCCAACAGTCTCCCACTTGCACTAGAGTCAATAATCTAGTTTACATTTGGCAACAATCTCACACCCATGGCACTGAGGTGTTGATCATGTTTTACACGTGGAAGAGGTTTAGTCAATGGATCTGCGACATTCAGATCCGTATGTACTTTGCTAATCTTCAGATCTCCATCTGCTATATAATCTCGGATTATATGAAACTTATGTTGATATGCTTGGTCTTTGGATGATATCTTGGTTCCTTAGCAGTGCTATGGCGCCAGTGTTGTCACACAATATCTCCATGGTCCAATGCACTTGAACCACGCCAAGCTCGATGATGAAGTTTCGATCCAAACTCCTTCACTTGACGCTTCACAGCAGCCATGTATTCCGCTTTCATCAGATCCCGCGATCACGCTTTGCTTGCAGCTTCTCCACAGCTCCTCCATTCAAAATATAAACGTATCCGTCCGAGATTGGAATCATCCTTGTCGGTGTAAACTAGCATCGACGTAACCTTTACGACAAGTTGTTCATCACCCCATAGACTAAGAACATTTCTTTAGTTCTATTTAGGTACTTTAGGATGTTCTTCACGGCTGTCCAAAGGTTCCACTCGGATCACTTTGATATCTCGTCACAAACTAAGAGAATTGGACACATCCGTCTAGTACACAAGATGGCATACATGATGGAACCTATGGCCGAGGCATAAGGCACTTTGCTCATAGCTTCCCTATCATTTACCAGTATGGACACGAGCCTTGCTCAATATCTTACCCGACAACATGGGCCTTGAACCTTTCTTTGCCTTATCCATTCGAACCTTTTCGAACTTTGTCTAGGTATGTACTCTGGCTTAAAGCTATCAGGCGTCTTTGTCTATCTCTATAGATTTTGATGCCAAATATATAAGCAGCTTCACCTAGGTATTTCATTGAAAAACACTTGTTCAAATAACTCTTCACATCGTTAAGAATGTTGATGTCATTTCCAATAATCAATATGTCATCCACATATAGTACCAGAAACGTCACCGAGCTCCCACTCACTTTCTTGTAGATACAAGCTTCGTAGAAATTTGGAACAAATCCAAAGCTCTTGATCACTTGATCAAAACGAAGGTTCCAACTCCGAGATGCTTGCTTGATCCATAAATGGAACGAAAGTTTGCATACTTTACTAGCATCCTTAGGATCGACAAAACCTTCGTTGCATCATATACAACTCTTCATCAATGTTCCAATTGAGGAAAGCAGTCTTGACATCCATCTGCCATATTTCATAATCATGAAACGTAGCAATTGCTAATAAAATCCGAATGGACTTAAACATCGCTACGGGAGAGAAAGTCTCATCGTAGTCAACACCTTGAACTTGTCGAAAACCTTTGCGACAAGCCGTGCTTTTATAGACGGTAACATTACCATCCGCGTCCGTTTTCTTCTTGAATATCCATTTGCACTCAACGGCCTTCGGTCGCTAGGAGGATCCACCAAAGTCCATACTTGGTTTTCGCTCATGGATCCCAATTCGGTTCATGGCTTCCACCATTTCTCGTCTGGGCTCATCATCGCTTCCTCATAGTTCGTGAGGTTCACCGTCTTCTACCAACAAGACTGTCAAGACAGGGTTGCCACCACTCGGGAGGGGCACGCGACCTTGTCGACCTGCGACGTTCAGTAGCAGCATCGTCCGAAGCTTCATGATCCTTGTCATTAGCTTCCTCTATTGTTGGTGCAGGCGGCACTGGAACAATTTCAGGTGCTGCGCTACTCTCCAATTCAAGAGAAGGTTCAATAACCTCGCCAAGCTCTACTTTCCTCCCACTCACTTCTTTCGAGAGAAACTCCTTCTCAAGAAAGGAACCGTTCTTTGCGACAAACACTTTGCCTTCGGTTCTGTGATAGAAGGTATACCCAATGGTTTCCTTAGGGTATCCTATGAAGACGCATTTCTCCGCTTTGGGTTCGAGATTGTCCGCATCAACTTCTTGACGAAGCTTCGCATCCCCAAACTTTAAGAAACGACAACTTAGGTTTAGCACCAAACCACGTTCATACGGTGTCGTCTCAACGGATTTAGATGGAGCCCTATTTAAAGTGAATGCATGGTTTCTAAGGCATAACCCCAAAATGATAACGCAAATCAAGAAGAGACATCATTGATCGGACCATATCTAATAGGGTTCGATTCCGCTCAGACACACCATTGCTGTGGTGTTCGGGTGGCGTGAGTTGTGAAACGATTCCACTTGCTTTAAGATGCGTGAGAAAATCATAACTCAAATATTCACCTCCACGATCGGATCGTAGAAACTTAATCTTTCATTCGATGGTTCTCCACTTCATTCGAAATTCCTTGAACTTTTCAAATGTTTGATTTATGTTTCATTAAATAGATATACCCATATCTACTTAAGTCATCGGTAAAAGTGAGGAAATAGCGATATCCACCGTCGAAACACTCATCGGTCCGCATACATCGGTATGTATGATTTCCAACAAGTCCGTTGCTCGCTCCATCATACCGAGAACGGGTTTTGATCATCTTGCCCATGAGGCATGGTTCGCATGTGTCAAATGATTCAAAATCAAGAGACTCCAAAAGTCCATCGAATGGAGTTTCTTCATGCGCTTTACACCAATATGACCTAGACGCAAGTGCCACAAAAAGTAGTATTATCACTATCTACTTTGCATCTCTTAGCCTCAATGTTATGGATGTGTGTTTCATCCCTTTCGAGATTTAGAAGAAATAAACCATTCACAAGAGGTGCATGACCATAAAGATGTTACTCATATAAATAGAACAACCATTATTCTCGATTTAAATGAATAACCGCCTTGCAATAAACATGATCCGAAATAATGTTCATGCTCAACGCAGCACATAATAACATTTATTAAGGTTTAAAACTAATCCCGGAGGTAAAACTAAGGAGAGCGTGCGACGCCATCACATCAACTCTTGATCCGTTAACGCCAACGCATCACCTCATCCCTCGCAAGCCGCCGTCTATTCCGTAGCTCTGTTTCGAAAGTTACAAATATTAGCAAATCGAACCGTATCAAATACCTGTGCACTACAACGAGGGCTAGTAAGGAAAACATCAATAACATGTATATCAAATATACCTTTGATGGTGCCACCTTCTTGTCCGCTAAGTAATTGGACGATGCTTCGATGACCCTGTCCTTGCAATAGAAGCACTCTGTCGGCTTAGGACCAGACTTGAGCTTCTTCTCGGCGGGCAACGCGCCATCACCGCCCTTCTTGAAGGGTTTCTTTGCTCCCTTACCTTTCTTAAAGGTGGGGGGCTTGTTGACCATCAACACATGATTATTCTTTTTGATGTTCACCTCCGCTACTTTCATCTTAGCAAAGAGCTCAGTGATCATATCAGTGGAACCAATCTGATTGTGATCAACTACAAAACTTTTGTAGCTAGGAGTGTCAATCTTGAGCTCCTCTGGAATCATGCAGTCCAGTTGCTCAAGGCGTTGAGTGTAGCCCGACATATTAATGGCGTGCTCACTAACGGAACTCCCTTCCTCCATCTTGTAGTTAAAGAATTTCTTAGAGATCTCATATCTCTCAGAACGGGCTTGAGTCTGAAACATGTTTTTCAGATCCTCGAGAATCTCAAAGGGCCCGGCGAACTCCTCAAAACGATTTTGAAGATCCGATTCCGTAGCATACAACATGACGATCTTAATCAAATCATAATCATCCTTGTTGATCGATAAACAGCTTTTCATCAGCGCATCTACGTAGGGTTACCTAACGCTTTCTCAAGGACATAGTCCTTTTGTCCGGAACAGAATGATTCTTAGATTGCGGAACCAATTGGTGAAGTTAGACCCATTGTTTCTAAGATTTTCCTTCTCGGCAAAAACGTTGAAGTTGAAGTTGGATTTGGCCATGTGATCTACAAGATTTGCAAGTACAATTTAGACTATGTTCATGATAAATAGTTCAACTTAATCAAATTACTAGATGAACTCCCACTAAATTCAACATCCCTCAAGTTGTTTAGTGAACACGATCCAAATTCACCACACCTAATCCGATCATCACGAGAAGAGATGTGGTTTCAATGGTTGACAACGAAGTGTCGATCATATCATTCATATGACCCATGCTTAACCTTTAGGTTCTTGTGTTCCGAGGCCATGTCGTACATGCTAGGCTCGTCAAGCTAGATCCAAGTATTTCTGTGCAAAAGCTTGCACCCGTTGTATGTGGCGAGAGTCTATAGCACCCGATCATCACGTGATGCTTGGACACGTTAACTTCATAAAGATGCATTCTTGGGGAGAACACAGTTTTTATCTTGATCTTTAAGTGAGGAATCATCTTATAATGCTACCGTCACGATCTAAGCATAATAAGATACATAAAGGGATAAACATCACATGCATATAACTTTATGTGACATGGTATAGCCAATCCTCGCGCAATGATCTCCATCTTGTGCATTCCGGCATGATCTCCATCACTCCACCATGATTGCCTCCACCACGAATAGCAACTACAACTATTGCTAACTACTTAGCGATAAAGTAAAGCTATTACATGGCGTATAAGAAGTTGACTCATGGTCATACACAATTATAAAGACAACCATATGGCTCCTGCGGTTGTGTACTCATCGACATGCAAGTCGTGAAACATTACAAAACATGATCATCATACAATATACACATCACATCTTGGGCCATACCACATCACGTAAAACACTCCCTGCAAAAACAAGTTAGACGCCTCTACTTTGTTGTTGCATGTTTTACGTGGCTTATGGGAGTAGATGCTAAGAACGATTCTTACCTACGGAAAAGCAACAACGGTGATATTATGGTTGCCAAACTCCGGTGTTAATCCCATGACAACTATAGTGAGAGAAACTGACATCCACCAGCCGCATGTGTGGTACAAGCCACACGTCAATTGCGGAGCCGGTCTCGCGAACGACGGCGTAAGGTTGGCCGGACCGCTTCAATCTCACTATCCGCATCATAAGAAGAACACAAACAAGAGGCTTGCAGAAAACATCAACGCCCAACAACCATGTTGCGTTCTACTCGTGAAATACATCTACGCATAGTTCTAGCTCGATACCCTTTGAAGGGTTCGCGGCATAGTAAATCAAAATTTTCACGGATGCGAGCAGAGGGAAAGCCAAGATCTAATCTAGGAGATGCAATCAACGAGAGATTGGATTAGATCTTCATACCCTTGAAGATTCGCACAGCGGAACGTTCATCGGAACGTGGGTGATGTAGTCGTACTCGCTTCTCCTCCTCGCGATCCGATCCGATCTAGCACCACAAGTGGCGGTGCCTCCGTGAGATGCACACGTGCAGCACCTCGACGTCTCCTCCTTCCTCGGACCAGCGAGTATGGTGGAGAGATAGATTGGATCTACAACACGACGGCGTGGTGTATATGGTGGAGAATTTCTGCTGTAGGGCTTCGCCTACAAACAGTCGGGGGGGAGAGAGGAAGGTAGCAAGGCTGCTAGGGCTTAGAGGAAGGTGTGGAGTAGTGGGGAAGGGGGCACACCACCCCTCTATATATAGAGGGGGGGGGGCGGCCAGCCCTTGCCCCTCCTCCAAGCCTATCTCTAGTTTAAACAATTTAAACTCTCCCTTATCTAGAAATCCTATCTCTAGTTTAAACGATTTAAACTCTCCCTTATCTAGAAATTCTATCCCGAGATTTAAACGAGTCAAATCTCTCTAGAATCGGCTGGGCCCTATGGGGCCTTGTGCCCCCCAATGCGCCAGGACACTCCCTCATAGGCCCATGCCCTCCCGGAAGGTGGGGCCACGTTGGTCCCTTCCGGAAGGTTCTAGAAGCTTCGGTACAATACCGATCAACGGAACAATTCGAACTCCAAAACTGCACTGCCTTATATGAATCTTATTCTCCGGACCATTCCGGAACCTCTCGTGATATCCCGGATTCCATCCGAGACCAACAAAAATTCATAAACCAATTATCCAATCTATCCTAGCGTCGAGATCGTTAAGTGTGTGACCTGGGTTCGAGAATATGCGACATGATCTTCTATCAATAATCAACGGGTCTGGCACCCATATTGACTCCACACATTCATCGATGATCATATCGGATGAACCACGATGCCGATTCAATCAATCCCATATATATATTCCCTTCGTCTCGCGATATTTTACTTGCCGAGAATCGATCGCTTGCATGCCATACCTAGTTCAATCTCGTTCACGGCAAGTACTTTACTTCGTAATCCGATATCACTTTGTGATTAACTCCTTAACCACATGCTTGCAAGCGGTGTTGATATCGATTACTGAGTGGGCCCAAGTATATCTCTCCGACTTGGGAGGACAAATTCCATCTCGATACATACAACCAACAGATACTTTCCGATCACCGAGAGACACCTTTAT
Organism: Avena longiglumis; assembly: GCA_030063025.1. Classification (NCBI taxonomy): domain Eukaryota; kingdom Viridiplantae; phylum Streptophyta; class Magnoliopsida; order Poales; family Poaceae; genus Avena; species Avena longiglumis. The sequence continues at coordinate 51,152,100 of CP125978.1, forward strand.
GATCACCCTCTCATAGGGATGACGTTTGATGACCTCAAAGCTTTCTTCCGTACAGGAGTTGCATTATCTCATGGTCTAAGGAATACAATATTTGACATAGGAAAAGCTTGCAAAGATGAACACGATGAACGATCTAATTGCTTCGCTTAGTTTGGTCATCCATCATATCATTCTCCCAATGATATGATCTCATTATCAATTGACAACTCATGTCTATGGTTAGGAAACCTTAACCATCATTGATCAATGAGCTAGTCCATAGAGGCGTACTAGGGACACGGTGTTGTTTACAAACCACACAAGTATTAAAGTTTCCGCTTAATACAATTCTAGCATGGAATATAAACTTTATCATGAACAAGAATTATAATAATAACATCTTTATTATTGCCTCTAGGGCATAATTCCAACATCCTATGCATCTATTTGCTACTCTATGAGGGACAAGATGATTGCCAATATGCCATGTTTTCTGTATGTGAAACAAACAAACGTTTTTCAATGCATGCTATTCATGATCTTTGTTTGTAGCCTTTCATGTTGGATGCATAGTTACTTTGTCTTATTGTTAGAACTCCATCTTTCATGCTCATGTTTAGAGTTCTTTAATCCCAGCTTTCAATGCTTGCAAATGGTTTGATCTTTATTGTAAAGGTGCATGTCACCTCAAAAATTATTCTTTTATCACTTACCTACTCAAGGACGAGCAGGAGTTAAGCTTGGGGATGCTTGATACGTCGGAAACGTATCTATAATTTTTTATGTTTCCTGCTTGTTTTGTATCTACTTTTCTTTACTTTGTCTACACTTTGAGGTGTTTTTATATGTTTTCTGGAACTAACCTATTAACAAGTTGCCATAGTGCCAGTTGCCTGTTTTCTTCTGTTTTTGGTTCCAGAAAAGAACAAAATCAATATTCTCGGAATTGGACAGGACAAAATCCAAAGGCAATATTTTACCATGGGCAACTGATGGCGCCCCACACTTGTCGTGGGACGCTTCGTTGGAAACCCCAAGAGCAAGGTATGAAGCAGCACATCAGCAAGTTTACCTCAGCAAGAAACCGAGGTTATTGAACCAGTAGGAGGAAGGAAACGTCACACAGGTGTTGCAAGCAACGCGGAGACCTGCACAACACAAACTCAAGACTTTGCCCCAACGAATCAGTGAGGTTGTCAAGCTCACCGGTTTGCTGTAACAAAGGATTGAACGTATGGTGTGGAAGATAATGGTTTGCAGCAAGTAAACAAGTAACAGTGTAAGATGTATCAATGGTAAAGATTGGACCGGGGTACATAGTTCACTAGAGGTGCTCTCCTTAGATAAACAACATGGCATAAAGGGTAAACAAATTACAGCACGGCAATTGACAAGAACTGAGCAAGGCATAACAATGCAATTACTAGTCAGAAAGATCCTATGAGATTCGACTGGGCAATACAACAAGATACATAGACCTCCATCCAACTGCATCTATGACTAGAAGTCCACCTTCAGGTTATAATCCGAACCCCCTCTAGTATTAAGTTGCAAGCAACAAATAACTCCTTTAAGCAAAGTGTGTAAGGTAAACAGTCCACATATTCCATGAACAAGAGACCGTTGTTTTCTCCCTAGTGGCAACAACACATCTACAACCGAAAAGATTATTGTCACTTCCCTTGGATACTAGAGGCATGAACCCACTATCGAACATAATTACCCCCTCTTGGAGTCACTAGAAACTACTTGGCCAAGATAGCTACTAAGAACGGAGAGCATGCAAGATCATAAACAACACACACATGATAGAATCATAAAGACAAAACCATTAATCAAACCAACATAATAATCTCAATATCCATCGGATCCCCGCAAATACAACATGCATGGTTACAAATAGATTAGATCTTGATCATGAACGGAGCTCACAAGATCTATACATGAAAGCACAAAGGAGGAGATACAACCATCTATCTACTACATGGACCCATAGTCCAAGGTGGAACTACTCACGCATCATACCGGAGAGAAGGCCTCCGGGATGATCTCCCCTCCGGCAGGGTGCCAGGAAGAACTTCAGATCCCCCCGATCTAGGGACGATGGTGGCGGCGGCTACAGACGGTTTCATGTATATTTGATCGGGTGCCTAGGGTTTATGCATCAGGGGCTTCTTATAGGCGAAGCGGGAGGCCGAGGTGGTGGCCAGGGGCCCCACACCCTACCCAGGCGCGGTTTAGGGCCCACCCGCGCCTAGAATGGGTCTGGCCGCCCTGGCCTGCCTCTCCGGCTCCCCTATGGACTTCTTGTTCCCCACGGAAAGTAATTGACTTTGACGTTTGTCCTGTCCAATTACGAGAATATTTCTTTACTAACTTTTCTGAAACCAAAAACAGCAGAAAATAGGCAACTGGCACTCACTACTAGAAAAACGCCTATTCGTGGCGCACATGAAAAGGGCCTACATGGCGCTAGCAGCGGCGCCACCTCGCCTTCTGACGGCTATTCAGAGCCGTGGCGCATCGCATGGTGCGCCACGAAGTTTAGATCTGGCGTGGCGCATGCCATGCCACGCGAGTTTGGCAGGTGCGCCAGCGTGAATGCGATAACCGTGGCGCACTAGGTGCTGGCGCCACGGATGTAAATTCAAAATTCAAAAAAGCAGCAGATCTGGATGGGGCGGGCCCGGGCGGAGGAGCACCAGCGACGGGGTGGGCGCGTAAGTGCAGCGCGGCTCGGAGACGAGCGAGGCCGGAGCTGAGGGGACTGGTGGAGGGATGGCGGAGCTCGATGGCGGCAGGGCGGTGTCCGGCGAGAGAACCCGCAGCGGGCCACGCCCGGCGGAGGGGGCTGCTGGCAGCGGGCGCCAGCAGCGCGCAGGCAGAGGCGTGGACTCGAGGCGGTCGCGCTGGGCCGCCGGAGGCGGGCGGAGCGCGCCCGCCACGGGAGGTGGTGGTTGCCCGGGCGAAGGCGGCTGAGGCATGGTGAGAAGGAGCGGAGGCGGTCAGTCGCGCTGGGCACGGAGGCTCGGGCTGGCGGCCTGAGAGGCTCGGAAGCGAAGGGGACTCTGGGAGAGGGAGAGGAGAGGCGAGGTGGCCAAGGCGGGCGGGGTGCTCGCTGAAGGCGCGTGGCCGTGGCAGCCGGAGAGGCGGGCGCGAGGAAGGAGGGAGCGTGGGATGGGTCGTCGGGTGCGGGCGGAGGGAAGAAGAGAGGGAGGGAGGCAAGGGGTGCAGGGGTGGGCCCTGGTGTGGGGAGGCGGTGGGGCGGGTCCCGAGTGGGGCCAGGGCGAAGCTATCCGTGGCGCACTAGGTGTAGGTGCGCTACGGATAAGTCACCCTGTTTTTTTTTCTGCAGGCAAAAACGGTTTTTTGACCATAACTTTTTACTCTTTTCGAATTTTGAAAATCTAAAAAATCGCTAAACGACCTAAAGTTACGACCTAAAGTTGCAAGCGGATCTGGAATCTCGTTCTCGTCATTTTGGTATATTATACGATTTTTTTCGATATCGTATGCAAAAGTTACGGCCTTTTTACCGTGGCATTACTTTTTTTTGCAAATAAAGTCGAAACTCATTTCTGTTAATTTTACTAGAAGCTATACCACATTACCTACCTAAATATGAAAGGATTTAATTTTTTGAAGTGTTTATCATTTCGTTTATTTTTGCAAACCCTAAAAAGCGATCCACGGGGGTGGAGTTGGTGCATGCCACTTAGGCGAGGGCACTAGGCGAGTGCCCTACGGCTAAGTTTAGACATCTGTGGCGCACTAGCCGAGTGCGCCACGTAAGTTTGTGGCTTTGGCAGCGGAGGGGCGCTTAGGCGTAGCGCACCCCCATGTGCGCCACAGATGACACTAACTGGTGCGCACATGACTATAGTGCGCCAGATGTTTGGCGGCGTCAGGCCCTAGACCACACACATCTGTGGCGCACTATAGTCATGTGCGCCACGGTTGTTCTAGTTACTAGTAGGGCACTGCCCACAGGTGAGCCACGCCTGTTTTAGCCGTGGGGCACTTCAACCATGTGAGCCACGGATGTGCTGATTACCTATAGCTGTTTTCCTAGTAGTGACTGTGGAAACTTGTTAATAGGTTAGTACCAAAAAACATGTAAAAAGCACCTCAAAGTGTAGACAAGGTAAAGCAAAGTAGATACTAACAAGCATGGAACATCAAAAATTATAGATACGTTTCCGACGTATCAGCAACACGAAGTCCAGACGAGAGACGGAGAGGCGCCACAGGGCGGCCACCCCGCTAGGTGCGGCTAGGGTGGGCCAGTGCCTGGGCAGGGTGTGGGCCCCCTGGGCACTCCCCCTCCTCGCCTCTTCGCCTGTAAGAAGCCCCCGATGCAGAAACCCTAGGCACCCGATCAAAATTCCATTAAACCTTCTGTAGCCACCGCCACCATCGTCCCTAGATCGGGGGGATCTGAAGTTCTTCCCCGCACCCTGCCGGAGGGGAAATCATCCCGGAGACCTTCTTCTCCTGTATGAAGCATGAGTAGTTCCACCTTGGACTACGGGTCCATGTGGTAGCTAGATGGTTGTATCTCCTCCTTGTGCTTTCATGTATAGATTTGTGAGCTCCGTTCATGATCAAGATCTAATCTATTTGTAATCATGCATGTTGTGTTTGCGAGGATCCGATGGATATTGAGATTACTATGTTAGATTGATTAATGGTTTTGTTTGTATGATTCTATCATGTCTGTGTTGTTTGTGATCTTGCATGCTCTCCGTTCTTAGTAGCTATCTTAACCAAGTAGTTGCTAGTGACTCCAAGAGGGGGTATTTATGCTCGATAGTAGGTTCATGCCTCTAGTTTCCAAGGGAAGTGACATAAATCTCTTCGGCAGTAGATGTGCTGTTGATACTAGGGAGAAAACAGCGGTCTCTTGTTCATGGAACAAGTGGATTATTTACGTTACACACTTTGCTTAAAGCAGTTGTCTGTTGCTTGCAACTTAATACCGGAGGGGGTTCAGATGATAACCTGAAGGTGGACATCTAGTCATAGATGCAGTTGGATGGCGGTCTATGTATCTTTTTGTATTGCCCAATTGAATCTCATAGGATCTTTTTGTCTAGTATTGCATTATTATGTCTTGCTTAGTTCCTGTCAATTGCCCTGTTGTAATTTGTTTACCCTTTATGCCATGTTGTTTATCTAAGGAGAGCACCTCTAGTGAACTATGGACTCCGGTCCAATCTTTACCATTGATACATCTTCCACTGTTACTGTTTACTTGCTGCAAACCACTCATCACCTTCCACACCATACTGTTAATCCTTTGTTATAGCAAACCGGTGAGCTTGACAACCTCACTGTTCGTTGGGGCAAAGTCTTGATTTTGTGTTGTGCAGGTTTCCATGTTGCTTGCAACACTTGTGTGACGTTTCCTTCCTCCTACTGGTTTGATAACCTCAGTTTCTTACTGAGGGAAGGCTTGCTGCTGTGATCTTCACACCTTTCTCTTGGGGTTTCCAATGAAGCGCTCCTACATCAACCTAGCGCTTCATTAGCGTGCAGGAAGAATTGCATGAGATAGAGGGGCGGTGAGCACCGGCCAAGCTTGACAGGAGATGTTGGTGACGTGGGAAACCCTAGATCCTTCTCCTCTTTGTCAAAATGGTTCGTGTTGGCAAAAAATAAGAATTGGAGGTTAGGGAAATTTGTACATAGATAAGTCAAACTTTAGTGGAAACATAGTAATATCGATGCATGGTAAAAAAAATAGTAATACCGATTCACTTTTAAGTGAAAAGCAGCAAGAAGAGGCGGGAAGCCCCTTCTGACATGCTTGTTGGCTCGTAATGCAAAATGGAGAAGCGCTTGTAAAAATCTAAGTGTGGAAGTTAGGTATTTGGCTGTGTTTGTACTTCTAATGAGGCAAAAGTATTAGAAGCTCAAGATCCAACCCAAACCAATAGTCCCTACACTTCAAGTTTCACCCTATGCTATGCACGAATGAGCTATATAATCCTAAAGCCCGACAACATATTCTAGCAACATACACAAGAGATTATCACTAAACTAACTTTGTCGGCTTTTACATGTCATAAGCCTCTATCATATGACGTGATAAGATAGATCACACATAAGACTTCCACATGCCTCACAAGCCTAGCTAGGTTGATGTTGCTAGTTTATATGAGGGACAGAAACATCATAATACTATAAACATCATAATACTATTTGAATACCATGAAAATTAGCTTAGACCAACCAACGAAGGCATTGTATTTACGTGGCTTTCCAATTATACTTGTGGAATGGATGTCATATAAATAATATATCCATTCGTAAATAAGTGACTGAATTTTTCTTCATTCGCATGTATCTATACACCGAACTGTGTCTAGGTACATATGAATCCAAAAAAATCAAGTTTTTTATTTGCGGGTGGAGGGAGTACAAAGTTGCCAGTGTATCTTCAAAATTTACGTTGAAGAACTTGATGTACAACCGACGAGTAATTCCTAATTAAATGATTCGGTACCTAGAAACATTCAGTATGTTTGGTGATCTTCAAAATTTACGTTGAAGAACTTGATGTACAACCGACGAGTAATTCCTAATTAAATGATTCGGTACCTAGAAACATTCAGTATGTTTGGTGTTCGAAGAGATGTGTGTTTATGTGGTAAAAGCACTGCTCCATATTACCAATCATAAATGCGAAAGGTAGAGGCAATGCAAGATAAAGACATCACAACTTTGAGACAGGATTTTTCACTCCCAATTACTCTTAGACAAAAAAGCACTTAATATTTATATTTTACAGCTGGATTCACAATAATAAAAAATGGGCCTTCTGTAATCCCACAAACTCATTCAGTTTCAAACATGCCGATATGAAATACTATAAATATCACGAGGTAAGTTCTAAGCCATGTAAGTTCAGCTCTGATGTGATACACGGTTGTTTTCATGATGTTAAGATAATAATAATCCATGGTTCCATATATTCATCACTACTCCTTAATTTTTTGTTAGGTATTCTAATATTAGTGTCCAATGATGACATACAAGAGACTACGATGTTGAACAGATGAACCTACTCTACTGCATGATGAGCAGAAGAAAGGTTGGCAAAAACTCCCTCTAGACAATAATATCATATATTATTACAACAAAATATGAAAATACCTAACAATATCTTATATTATTTACAGAGGGAGTAGTTATCATGCCTGACTTCTTTTGTCAATAAAACCGGCTGGTATGTCGTTAAAGAGAACTATATTTGCGCTTTTGAGGTAATGAACTTTTTGCAAATATTGGAAACAACCAATCAACCGCTCTGAAATATTCTAAGATGAAGAAAATACACTTATACACCATTGAAAATGGTTGCAAGACTCTTTTTTGGCATGCACCACAGTTGCAAGGAAGAAAGCCTAAAGAGATAGCATCCCTAGTCCTTGCACTATAAAAAAAAATGGTGGGTACAACAAGCTATGCAAGATAATGCATTGAGCTAGGAATATAAAATTGGAATAAAAATCTGCTTGGACCACCTAACCCAATTTGTGGAGATTTGGGTCCTTCTAGATAACATGGAACTTGATGCCAATGTGGAGGATGACATTAGTTGGAAGCTTAAGTACAACGGGCAATACTCATCAGCATTGGCCTATGAAATGCTTTTTTTGGGGATCTATCTTCTCCAATATAAATAGTATGGTTTTGAAGGCTTGGGCACCTCCCAAAACAAAAACAATCTCTTGCTTGCAGTGGGGAATAGGCTTTGGACGACAGAGCAGTTGAAAAAAAAGGTGGCCGAATTGCGGATTGTGTCCATTATGCAAGCGAACCATGGAGTCGGTCACATATTTATTTGTTCATTGGCACTTCACTATCCGCCTCTGGGGATTCATAAGAGATTGGTTGGGTCTCTATGCCCTTAAATATCGGCATTGGACGGATCTAACAAGAGTTGGTGGTCTATGATTGCAGAAGGCCCCAATGCGAACCGCAGGGCCCTTGCCTCCTTAACATTGCTAACTTCCTGGGAGATTTGGAATGAGCATAATGGTAGGGTCTTTCATAACAACGAGGCGCCTCCATTAGTGGACAAAATCAAGAAAGATGTCCGTAATTATGTTTTAGAGAGTACTAAGCGCTCAGGTGATATCATGCCTGGAGCATAGGCTTTTGTCACATGGAAACTGTTTACTTTCTTGTAAAAATCCTCTCTGAATCAGTAGACGGGGCTACAGCCTTTTGCCAGTGTAGAGCACAGGGCTCAGGAACTCACCACCCCGCGTCCAGCACCCACATTTCAGTGACCAAAACCTCTAACAACTACCTTGTAACCAGTTATGTACGCCAGCTTCGCGCAATAGACCAGTAACTGGAAACTAAAGTATGGTGCGCAGCAATCAACGGATACAAGAAAAATGGATGAGTTACTGATTTCAGTACCCACATTTGTTTTGAGCTACAAATGCAATTCCTGGATGCCTCCCGAGCCTAGGTTGATCAAGAAAATTATGGAAAATGATCACTACTTTGGCTAGTATCACGGGTAAAGCTATGTGTACCGAACTATATAAAATAAGGTAGTTGTGCTACATCGGATGGGGCTGACCACTCCCATGCTCCAGTATGCATATCTATACGTAGTAACGTGCAGTAATATATACATCGATGACCTCTTCAATTTTGACACTGACTAAATTGATGATGATAAGCGACAGAAGGGTACAGACAGTACACACCACATAAAAAACATGTAAGATGCACACCCAAGGATGCCGGTATTTCTCAACAAAAAAAAACTTGTCAATAAGCACATTCATAGTCGGCTGGACTCCAGTAATGAACCATTATGTTTAGAAATTAGATCTCTATCATCTACAAATTTCAGATTATTCTCATGGGCTAACAATTAATTTACATAGTAATAACTTTATCAAAGAAACAGAGAGGATTCTTATATGCCCTTTTTGGGCCGGGAGATTTACACCGTACGTTGAATTAGGGTGAGTTGATTTCTATTCCATGCATATGAGCCGTGCTTCCCATCTTTCGCAAGGTCCATTCTCACAACTTCGAGGTTGGCGCTCTGCGCAGGAGCGGACCCACAGATCCTCTGAACACAAACAGTGGAACTGGAAAAAAAATGCTCTCGCGGCTTATGTCTCCTAGGTGACGGAGTCGCCGCCCCCTCACCGCAACCCCACCACCTCTCCTTTGTGCCGCCGCCGGTAGTCTCCGCCGTGCGTGGTCCCCTCTTGTGGCTGCACGCGTGCGGGGATCTTCTTTAGTGGGGGTGCTGCTTAGGATGCGATGGGTAGGTCGCCGTCGGGGAGTTCACGCGACGACACCAGTGACACGGCCAGCCTGTTGCAGCGTGGTGACGGGCTTTACAGGCCCAATTTGGGCCCAGTCAGACCCTCTTGGTATTGGTGTACCCCTATGGGGTTTACGGGCTTGCTAGGACCGACCGGACCTAACTTGGACAGGTATGCACTGTGGCTGTTTCGGGTCGACTACCATCTTTGGCGGTGGAGCACTAGTGGAAACGAGGTCTTTTGTTGATCCCGAAAAAGGGCTTCTACGAACCGGTGTTAAAGGGGGGGCCGTACCAGCGTGGCCCCTGCGGCAAGTTTCTTTAACACCGGTTCGTGCACGAACCGTGTTAAAGGTCCCTCAAAGATGGCCAATTTCTTTAACACTTCGTGGCATGAACCGGTGTTAAAGGGAGGGGCTATATAAGACACCACCCACACACACCCACTCTTCCATTCTTTCACATTTTGGAGCCTAGCAAGAGGGTGTGAAGAGTGCTAGTTGTGTTTTTTCATATGCACAAGAGGTGTTCGGTGAAATGCCCGAGAGCTCAAAATAAGCTTTCTTGTTGCTCTTTCCGTCTCGGTCGAGGTCGGCAACTATAGTTTCATGTGTCATTGATGTACTATATATATAAATGGTCATCTCCCTATTATTTTTTGATATATACTACATATTAATGCAGATGAACCGGCAATGGATGTACGGTGACCGCCGCACTTCCAAGTACATTACGGGCCTCCAAAATTTCATCGTTGTGGCTAATGCAAACCGTGGTCACAATGGTTTTATGTGCTGTCCGTGTGTTCACTGTCAGAACAATAAAGACTACTCAAATACCAGAACCATTCACGCCCACCTGCTTCGATCCGGTTTCATGCCCAGCTATAATTGTTGGACCAAGCACGGAGAAAAAGGGGTTGTGATGGAAGACAACGAAGAAGAAGAGGATGATGACAACTATCATAATATGTATCCTGAATATGATGATAATGCAACGGGGGTAGATAATGAAGATCAAGAGGGAGCAGATGGGCCATTGATGGCGATCTTGGTCGGGCCATTACCGATGCAAAGGAAGAATGTGGCGAAAAGGAGAAGGAGAAGGAGAAGTCTGGAGCAGATGTTAAAGGATCACAAAACATTGTTGTATCCAACTTGCGAAGATGGCCACAAAAAGCTAGGTGCCACCTGGATTTGCTGCAATGGAAGGCAGAGAATGGTGTGGTGATAGCGCATTTTCAAAGTTGTTGGTAAAATGAAGAATCTTCTTCCAAGAAATAATGAGTTGCTTGACAGTACATACCAAGCAAAGAAGGTTGTACGCCCTCTAGGATTAGACGTGCGTAAGATACATGCTGCATCCTCTACCGCGGTGAAGTACGAGAATTTGGATGCATGCCGGTATGCCTTGCTGCGGTATAAGATCGCATTTAGACGATCCTGGCGATGTTGAGGCGAGGCCCCTAGGAAGAAGGTTCCGCCAAGGTTATGTGGTATGCTCCTATAATACCACGGTTAAAACGTCTCTTCGAAATAAAGAGCATGCCAAGTTGTTGCGATGGCACATGGAAGACCGTAAGAAAGACGCGATGTTGAGACACCCGGTGATGGGTCACAGTGGAGAAAAGTCGGCGAGTACCCGGACTTCGCACGTGAAGCAAGGAACTTAAGGTTTGGTCTAAGTACAGACGGCATGAATACTTTTGGTGAGCAGAGCTGCAGTCACAACACCTGGCCTGTGACCCTATGTATCTATAACCTTCCTCCTTGGTTGTGTATGAAGAGGAAGTTCATTATGATGCCAGTGCTCATCCAAGGCCCGAGGCAACCCGGCAACGACATTGATGTGTACCTAAGGCCATTAGTTGAAGAACTTTTACAGTTGTGGGCCAAACCAGGTGTACGTATGTGGGATGAGCACAAAGGAGAGCCATTTGACCTACGAGCATTGCTTTTCGTAACCATCAATGATTGGCCTGCTCTTAGTAACATTTCAGGGCAGACAAACTATAGGGGTTCGTAGCATGGAAAACAAAAAATTTCTATCGCATACAAACAAACAAGCCAAGATCTATCTACTAGATTGTAGCAACGAGTCGATGGAATAACTTACCCTCGAAGATTCCAAAGCGGTTAACGAGCAGATTCGTGGGTGATGTAGTCGTACACTTCGATCTCAAGATCGTGAGCGATCCTTCAAGGCTGCGTTCGGCAGCGCTTCGCGATCGTTCACACGTTGGCATCGACTAAGACCTTCCTCTCCCTTGTTCCAGTGACAGCGGAGGTTGTAGCACTCTCCTCGCGATTCCGGCGGACTGGCGTATGGGAAGTAGAGGAGATCGCAGGCTTCACCTTAAGCCGGGCGAGTATGGTGGAGTATGAGAGAGCTATTAGTGGTCTAGAGATTAGATACACCAATTAGAAGGCTCTAAACCGAAGGCTAGAGCAATTAGAAGCTCTAAACCGGCTCTAAGCAGGAGATTAGAGGATAGGAACTTGTGTGTCTAGAGGAGGCCCTGCCCTCCTTTTATAGATGGGAGGGCGGCCAAGGGGAGTCCCTCCCCAAGTCGGCCTGGTTGGCTACCGGCTTGGAGGACTCCTCCCCAAGTCGGTTCAACCACCTCTTGCTTGTTTCCCAGGTTTCTGTTTTAGCCGTTTGACTTTCAAGCTGGCAGTTTGACTTTTCAGTTTTGGAACAGCAAGAACACTTAGTACATGATGCAATCATTCAATATGTAATGACACATTCATGTACCCTCCCGAGTGCGGACAATCCGGAACCTTCTAGAACATTCTGATGAAAACACGGAATCATTCCCGAACTCAAGCAGGACTTTCCTTATATGAATCTTATTCTCCGGACCATTCCGGATCACCTCGTGATATCCGGATCCCATCGAGACTCAACAACATTTGGTCTCTTTCTCATAATACCATAACTACTCAAAACAACATCGAATCTTTAGTGTGTCTCCCTACGGTTCGTGAATTATGCGGACATGATCGAGACACTTCTCGAACAATAACCAATAGAGGAATCTAGAAATTCATATGGCTCCCACATATTTCTCGATTACTTTGCGATCGAATGAACCACTTACATACGATACCAATTTCCCTTTGTCTCACGATAGTTTACTTATCCGAGGTTATGATCGTCGGTATCTGCGCATACCTAGTTCAACCTCGTTCTTGATAAGTACTCTTTTCGTTCCGTGATATTTGATCCCTTGTGGCAGGTCACATGCTTGCAAGCTAATTGGATGACATTCCACGAGAGGGCCCAGAGTATATCTATCCGTCATATGGATGGACAAATCCCTCTTGATCCATGTGTTTCAACCAATACTTTCGAACACTCAATGCCACCTTTATAGACACCTATTACGGTGTGGTGTTTGATGACATCAAAGCATCCATCGGGAAAGGTGATATGCATGATCTCATGGTCGAAGGAATTAGGTTACTATGTATCGAAAGCATATAGCAATTGAACTATTGAAATGACTTGATCTTTATGCTACGGCTTATCTATAGGAGTATGTCCATCACATCATTCTCCTAATGATATGATCTGTTGTTAATAACATCTCTATGTTCATGATCGAAACCATGATCATATATTAACCAACAAGCTAGTTTAACAAGAGGCTTTACTAGGGACTCTTATTTTAGTTTACAAATCACACAAGTATTAATGTTTTCGGTTAATACAATTATAGCATGGTATGTAAACATTCATAAGTGTGAAGATATGATAATGACCACTTTATTATTGCCTCTTGGGCATATCTCCAACAGTCTCCCACTTGCACTAGAGTCAATAATCTAGTTTCAAACCTTTGTGTATATAACACCTATAGCTTTCCGTTGTTGTATGTACACGATTGCTAGTGGTCAACTGATCTCCGGATCTGACACTTCCAGGTCCGTGTGTAATTGCATGTCTTTGCGTCTCTACGCATCACTCATTCTCTAATGAGATGGCTTTGTATAAATTTGGTCTTTCGGTGTGACCTTTAGTTCTTTGGGTTAAAACATGTTGATAATATTGTCGCACAATATATCTTCATAGTATTATCCCTCTGTGAACTACACCTAGTTTGATAACAAACTACTTGACACAAATGCCCTCTTTAGCTGCTATTATAGCAGTCATATACTTAGCCTTTTGTTGTAGTAATTGTCACAATGTCTTCACTTTGGAACTCATCCAAATCCATTATGGAACTTACTTTCCATTATATTGTGCCACCCTTAGTTTAGATTGAGATAGACTTAATTTGTACTTTGTGACAAAGCTAGTATCAATGTAGTACTTTTACAATGAACTAACCATCTATTTGTCACTTCTACAAATAATATACTCTTAGTTCTTCCAAAAGATCATAAGAATATCCTTACTATTGTCCAATGATCATCTTACGAATCATTACGGTATATGCTCACAACATTTAGAGCATAGGACATATCTGGATTTGTACATATCACAAGATGATTGATATAAATACTCTTTGTGATTTCATACATCAAGTATCAATCTATACTTGATTATTTGTTTCACTTTACCAAATGTCAATACACTTGAATATATCATCAATATTGAACTCATTCAATCCTTTACGTCGACAAGAACCTCTCTTTTAGTTTCTATATTGAACTCATTCAATATATTGTCTATGCACTACGGCACAACCATATTAGCGTCTATTGATGCCAAATATTTGGGTTTTGCCTAAGTCTTTCATCGGGATGAAATTCTTAATATGTGTTAATAAAGATACATCTTTTCTAATCAACAATATGTCCTCCACATAATGTATTAGAAATATGTCTTAAGCGCTCCCACTTAATTTCTTGCAAACGCAAGCATCTTCATTGTCTCGATGAAATTAAACTCTTTTAACAGGTTTCATCATAGTGAAGATTCCAACTCATGATGCTCACTTCAACCATTGAAGTTTGCATATGCTTTTAACATCCTTTGAATTAACAAAACCCTATGGACCGTGTCATGCACGTCCTAGGTATGATTCTATTAGAAGAACTTGTTTTGTTTATTCAACTACCATATAACAAATTATATGTAGTGGTTGCTACATTAATCCGTCTAGACTAAATATCGCTATGAAAGATCAGATCTTGTCATAGTCAACCTTTGAACATTGTTGTGAACTCTTTCCCAACATGTCGACTATTTCATAGATGTGCAAGATCCATGTCTATTTATTTATAGATCCAAACACAAGCTGTAAGGTCTTACAACTTTATCGAGGTTCCTTCAAGTTCAAAACTTGATTTCTCGTGTATGGAACTATCACGGATTTTATGGCTTCAAGCCATTTGTGGAGTCGAGGCCCATCATCACTTCTTTGCATGTAGTCCGTTCATTATTCTCAAATAATGATTCAACCCTCAAATCTTGGTATTTGATTGTTTACTCGACCTACTTGTTTCAATAGGAACTTAGATCTCGTGACCACAACCTTTGAAGCACGTGAGCCATGAGCATTATTCTTTGCCTCCGAAACACTTTTCGACTGCTGCAACTTCTGCACATATAGCTAAGGTTCTTTTAACTTATCAAAGTTCTATTGTCCTCCCTTAACTTTCACGAAAAATTCCTTCTCAAAAGAAACTTGGCGTTCTAAGCAACAAACACTTTTGTCTCCTGTGTTTATGGAGGAATACTAAGCAGTTTATACAAAGCAGGTTCATCCGACTTTGGTTGCACACATCTTTCTTATGCATAGCATACCAATGTTTAAGAAAGGACAACTTGGGTTTTATCCCAAACCATAACCTTATATGGTGTCATTTCAATGGATTATGATGAAGCTCTTTTCAGTGGAAAAACGGTAATCTCTAAAGCTTTTAATCTTTAAAATATAATGGCAGTTTTATGAATTACACCTTGATCTTACCATGTCAAACAAGGTTTAATTACATATCTCGAGCGCTCCATACTCTTATGGTGTTTCGGGAAAATGCAAATCCTGTAAGCGATTCCTTAAATCTTAGGTATTATGCTAAACTTGTAACTCAAATATCTTCCTTTATGATCTTATCATAAACTATTTATATTCTTGTTACAATGATTTTGCACTTCATCTTGAAAGTCCTTGAACTTTTCAAATGTTTCACACTTCATCCTTATTAAGTAAATATTCATATATTCACTCAAATTTGGGAGAAAGCACATGAAGTTGAAATCATCGCTCTTGACTATACATAATGGACTTCATACAACAATATGTACAAGTTCCAATAAGCTAGTATATCGTTCCTTTTGGCCTATGAGCGAAGTTTTAATTATCTCTAGGAAAGTTTCTGGCGTCATTTGATCAAAATCAAATAGACTCCAAAATTCCATCCATATGGATTTTCTTCATGTTTTCTTTCAATATAATTTAAGCGGCGATGTCACTTCCTAATTGATCTTTCAATCAATTTGTCTTTCAACATCTTTAGCACTAGTTTTATGGATGTGATATCTCCAGCGAGATTTGCAAATCATCCATCTTTTATAAATTACGGCAATTATTTGAACAACCCTTTTGTTCTCATAATACTGATAAAACAAATCTTGAAGGCAAGCTTTGATGTTTAACGAGCAACACAATAACCCATTATTTTGCTCTCGATGAACATCATCACATATTCTTTTGCTAGTTACTTAGGCCATTGTAGTTCATGAATTGTGTTGTTTCGTATGACGATGCACACCAACAAATTGATATCAAATACTTAAGAACCACATTGTTTAATAAGCAAAGAATATAGCCATAACATGAATATCATCTATATACTTAAACTGAACAATTCTAGTCTTTTCTTTTTTGCCATATACTTATGAGATTCTCTTTCAGTATTTCCTTTTCTGTTTGAAAGAATCTATCAACATCAATTCTCGGAGTCATTCATATGACACATAATCCAAAGCGTGTATAGTTAAATACCAATGTCTTTGGACTTGCACTTTAGTAGATCACCATCATCAAATGTTTGGTGTTCTTTCAAATTCCTTTCTTTAGTAATCTCTTGGTGTAGTAAATATTTCACCTACATCAAATATTCACCCTCATCATGGATTTATCCATGATCGAAGCTACACAGCTTGTAACGGTGAATCGAGTATAATGTTGCTCTCAAAACCTTTTTGGGAGGATTAGGACAACTAGTGTCTCCAACCTTTTGCAAATTCTCATCAAATATGAGAACATGACTTTTGCCATATTATACTCTATCATGTTGTAACCAATACTTTTTGAGATATCACAATATCTTCCACACATCATGGTTTCAAACAACTCTTTCAGATCCTAGATGACCTTGATATTAAGAGAATCCTTTGAATATCAAGAATCATGGAGACAAACATGATACTTATATACTAACACTTGGAATTGTTACTCTTGATTTAATACTAATTATTAAACTTCATGGAGTAACGGAACTTCTTGAAAGTTTGCAATAGGACTTTTAAACTTTAGATTAACACTTCAAAACAATACGATACCAGTTAGTAAAGTAACTAACAGAATTCTATAGTTCTATCATCTCAATTATAACTAAGCGCAAGGTGGTAGCGGATGCCAATGACTACAACAACTATGCAAATTCACTTTGATTTAGTTTATGATAAATTGAGTTCTAATTAATAATTAAATTAATCTAGGTGAACTCCACTCAAAACAATATCCCTCACATTGTTTTAGTGATCACACGAACCAAATCCACCACATCAAAACCGATCATCCACGAGAGTTGATATAGCTTCAATGGCGAACAATCAACATGTTCATCATATCTACTATATGACTCATGCTCTACCTTCGGTAATCCGTGTTCTGAGGCCGTATGCGTACATGCTAGGCTCGTCAGATCAAACCTTAGTTTCCGCATGAACCGTCTGGCTTGCTCACGTTGTATACACTTGTAGAATCTAACACACCCGATCATCACGTGGTGCTTGAAACAACAAGCTTTAGCGGTGCTAACTAAGGGTGAACACTTTATGACTTGAAATTCATGTGCATGAGGATCATCTTATAATTTACCGTCTACTAAGAAATACAAGATGCATAAAGGATTAACATCACATGCAATTCATAATATGTGATATGATATGGCCTTTCTTCTTTGTGCTTCGATCTCCATCTTCTAGCACGAACATGATCTCCATAACCGACATTGCATCAAGGTCAATGATGCTTCTCCATGGTTGTAGATCCACGGCTTCAACTATTACAACTACTTTGAATGAACCACGCGGGTCTTAACAGAATTAAAGACAACCATATGGCTCACGCGGTTGCCAACTTACAATAAGGAACATTGCATACATCATATATAATCACAATCATGGCCATATCACATCACGACACACCGCAAAACAAAGTTAGGCGCCTCTAATTTTCTTTGCATGTTTCTACGTGGTTTGGGGCTTTCAATAAGTGTCGTTCTAACTTACGAACAAGAACCACAACATTGATACTAGTATTGTCAATCACCCGTTGTAAATTGAATCTTAACTATGCTAGGAGAAAGCAGGCACCCATAAAGCCACTTATGCAATACAAGTTGCATGTCAAGCGTGGAGCAAGTCTCATGAGCGATGTCATGTAAGGTTAGCCGGGCCGCTTCATCCCAACATACCGCAAGATGCAAAGTACACAAGCAATCGACAATAAAGCATCAATGCCCACAATGACCATTGTGTTCTACTGGGTAACAGATCTACATGAGACACGGCTCGATACTCACATGGGGTTCGTAGCATGGAAAAAAAAATTTTCTATCGCATACAAACAAACAAGCCGAATCTATCTACTAGATTGTATAGCAGTCGATGGAATAACTTACCCTCGAAGATTCCGGCGATTAACGAGCGATTCTCGTGGGTATGTAGTCGTACACTTAGATCTCAAGATCGTGTAGGCGATCCTTCGGCTGCGTTCGGCGGCGCTTCCATCGGTCACACGTTCGTTACTCGGCGAAGACCTTCCTCTCCCTTGTTCAAGCAGTGGAGGTTGTAGCACTCTCCTCGCGATTCGGCGGACTGACGTGGTACCGGAAGTAGAGGGAGATCGCGAGCCGCCTTAAGCCGAGCGAGTATGGTGGAGTATGAAGAGAGCTATTAGTGGTCTAGAGATTAGACACCAATTAGAAGGCTCTAAACCGAAGGCTAGAGCAATTAGAAGCTCTAAACCGAAGCGGCTCTAAATGGGAGATTAGAGGATAGGAACTTGTGTGTCTAGAGGAGGCCCTGCCCTCCTTTTATAGGTGGGAGGGGCGGCCAAGGGAGTCCCTCCCAAGTCGGCCTTGGTTGGCGCCCGGCTTGGAGGGACTCCTCCCAAGTCAGTTCCATCCACCTCTTGCTTGTTTCCCATTTCCCAGGTTTCTGTTTTAGCGTTTGACTTTCAAGCGGCGATTTGACTTTCAGTTTTGGAACAGCAAGAACACTTAGTACATGATGCAATCATTCAACATGTAATGACACATTCATGTACCTCCCCAGTGTCGGACAATCCGGAACCTTCTAGAACATTCCCGATGAAAACAAGGAATCATTCCCGAACTACGAAGCAGGACTTTCCTTATATGAATCTTATTCTCCGGACCATTCCGGATCACCTCGTGATATCCCGGATCCCATCCGAGACTCCGAACAACATTTGTTCTCTTTCTCATAATACCATAACTACTCAAAACAACGTCGAATCCTTAAGTGTGTCTCCCTACGGTTCGTGAATTATGCGGACATGATCGAGACACTTCTCCGAATAATAACCAATAGAGGAATCTAGAAATTCATATGGCTCCCACATATTTCTACGATTACTTTGCGATCGAATGAACCACTTACATACGATACCAATTTCCCTTTGTCTCACGATAGTTTACTTATCCGAGGTTATGATCGTCGGTATCTCTGCATACCTAGTTCAACCTCGTTCGATAAGTACTCTTTCGTTCGTGATATGTGATCCCTTGTGAGCGGTCACATGCTTGCAAGCTAATTGGATGACATTCCACGAGAGGGCCCAGTATATCTATCCGTCATGTGGATGGACAAATCCCTCTTGATCCATGTGTTTCAGCCAATACTTTTACGAACACTCAATGCCACCTTTATAGCCACCTGTTACGGTGTGGTGTTTGATGACATCAAAGCATCCATCCGGAAGGTGATATGCATGATCTCATGGTCGAAGGAATTGGGTTACTATGTATCGGAAAGCATATAGCAATTGAACTATTGAAATGACTTGATCTTTATGCTACGCTTATCTATAGGGTATGTCCATCACATCATTCTCCTAATGATATGATCCTGTTGTTAATAACATCTCTATGTTCATGATCGGAAACCATGATCATATATTAACCAACAAGCTAGTTTAACAAGAGGCTTTACTAGGGACTCTTATTTTAGTTTACAAATCACACAAGTATTAATGTTTCAGGTTAATACAATTATAGCATGGTATGTAAACATTCATAAGTGTGAAGATATGATAATAACCACTTTATTATTGCCTCTTGGGCATATCTCAACACAAACAAGGGATACAATGCATGCACACTGTTTAGATGATCTTGAAAGTGTATATTTGGATAAATGTAAGAAGGTTGTGTACCTAGGGTATCCGATTTCTTAGAACCCGCATCCGATGAGAAAGAAAGGCAAGCATTTCAAGCGTCTGTAAGAACCCGGAGGAACATGTCCTCCGTACGGTGAGGAGGTATTTGGTATGGTCGAGGACCTAAGTAATCTCTGGAAAAGAGTCTTTGGAAGTCTATCTGTTCCGAATAACGATCCGGACACAGCCCATGTGGAAGAAGCAATCTATATTTTGGGACCTACCCTATTGGAAAGTATTAGAGGTCCGCTCTTCAATCGGCGTGATGCGTGACGAAGAATGTTTGCATGAACCTGCTAGGCTTTCTAGGGTGTATGGGAAGACAAAGATACAGGAAGCACGGCGGGACCAGCAACGTCTGAAGGCCTGAAGAGCCTATGCATCTGAGCGAAAAGGGTAGCGATGCCCTTAACTCCACGCCAGATACGCTCTTACCAAAGCGAGAGAAAATATTTTTGAATGTCGAGCAGTATCAAGGTCCCGTCGGCTTACGAATATAAAGGAATAATAAATATGGCAGAAAAAATTCCAAAACGAAGTCTCATGGCCACGTGATTATGACACAATTGCTTCCGATTGCATTGAGGGGCTTCTACACGAAAATGTTCGAGTACTCATTGTGAAGCTATGTGCATTCCTCAATGCAATATCTCGAGTAATCGATCGAGCCTACGAGGGTTACACAGATGTGGCCCAATGTCTTGTCAACTTTGAGTTGGTGTTCCCACCATCCTTCTTCAATATTATAGCGCATCTCTGGTTCACCTAGTAGAAGGGTGCCATTCTCGGTCTGTATTTCTACAATATGTTTCCCCTTTGAGAGGTACATGGGAGTCTTAAAAGAAATATGTTCATAACCGTGTGCTAGGCGAAGGAAGCATCTCCAAGGGCTATGTAAGAAGGAGAGGTCATTGAGTTACGTGTTGATTTTATTCTGACCTTGGCGATTGGTGTTCGAGAATCACGACATGAGGGAAGGCTGCGTGGAAAAATCACCCTAGGATGTAAAGCAATGATATGTGTGATGAACATTCTCTCAATCAAGCACACTACGGTTTACAAAGATCTATCTTGGTTGCCCGTATATCAATGAACACAAGAATTTAATCGCCTCAAACACTGGGAGTCGATGAATGGATTATAAGTGAACACATGGCTGAGTTTGGCGGTGGCTGCAAAGACTTCTCATGAATAACACCACTGTTGGGGATCAAAATTGTACTTGTTGGCAGGACACCATCTTATTTGTATGTACTTTCCAAAGTGCGAGATAAATGGAATACATTTTACGATAGGCCAAGATAAAAGCACCAACCAAAACGTGGTGTCCGCCGATCGTGAGGACAATGGGCAAAGACCACGTATTATGGGTTCATAGAGGAGATATGGGAACTTGACTATGGACTAATTTTAAGGTCCCCCTTGTTTGTCTGAATGCAAATGGGTCAAGCTAACGGAGGAGGAGTTGAGGTAGACAAATGGAATGACAGCGGTGGATCTCAACAATCTTATGAAGGTAGAACAAGAACTTAGGCGAACCATTCGTCCCCAGCCAATGATGTGGCTCAGGGTTTTCTATGTGAAGGACATGTCATCGGACAAAAAGAAAAAAATATACTGGCAGATGATACATCATATGATGAGCCAAAGCGTCCATAGTTCTTTCGAGGAAAAGAAACATCAGGTAGAATCGAGGACAAAGACCAAACATGTAACCAGAAGATTATAATAAGTTTGATGAAATTCTGCGCCTTCCACGGTGGCCGGCCATTGCCATTTAAAATTAATAATGAAATAACTTATATTTTTAATATATTTAATTTGGAATTTAGAAAAACTTTCTAAACATAAAAAAGTGTATGGATTTGAATAAATAATCAAAACCAATTTCTATTTTTACAAAAAATAATTAATGTAACCATTTAAAAATTAATAATGAAATAACATATTTTTTAAATATTAATTTGGAATTTAGAAAAACTTTAAACATAAAAAAAGTGTATGGATTTGAATAAATAATCAAAACCAATTTCTATTTTTAAAAATAATTAATGTAACCATTTAAAATTAATAATGAAATAACTTATATTTTTAAATATTAATTTGTAATTTGGAAAAACATTAAACATAAAAAGATGTATGGTTGAATAAATAATCCAAGAAAACCAATTTCTATTTTAAAAATAATTAATGTAACCATTTTAAAATTAAAAAATGAATTAACATATTTTTAAATATTAATTTGGAATTTAGAAAAACTTTAAACATAAAAAGTGTATGGATTTGAATAAATAATCCAAAACCATTTTCTATTTTAAAAAAATAATTAATACTGTAACCATTTAAAATTAAAATAGATTAACTTATATTTTTTAAATAATAATTTGGAATTTAAAACTTTAAACATAAAAAAGTCTATGGATTTGAATAAATAATCCAAAACAATTTTTATAATATGGGCACATGACATCACAAACTATCACAGTTTGATTGGCCCACATAACATGGGTCATTTGGACCAAAAAAGCCATGAAACCTCTCGGAACATGATAGGTCATTTTGTGAAGGTTTTTGAACATGATCAATATACCAAGTATGAGGTATTTTCCTTTCAACTATGTAACAAATATGACACCACTTGCGAAGGACTTTTCATTGTTCGGATTTGTTTGAATTTATTATGCCCGTTTTGAATTATTTGAATTTTCTAACTATAATTCGAAGACGGTGTGCATGAAGATAGGGGAGGCGAGCATCGTTAGAACTTACATTGGATCTCTGGAGAAACCACATATTCTGAGTCTAAAAATGATTTTTTCAAAAAAATCACAGGCGATAAATCATGTACCTATAGTTTTCATCAGGGACACTTCCTCTGATTCGGCGGACATTTGTCCTTTTTATCCAGGGATGGGCCGAAAAGGTTTGAGATGTGCCTGGGTTGGGGAGATAGTCCATGTAAGGTGGTCTAGTATTTTGAGGAAAATGGGATGGTAGCATTACGAAGCGGCATTTTGGTGGTTACTTCACAAAAGCTTGACCCGTTTTTTGCGCTCGGAAAATGGAGAAATATGGCTTTAAAATGCGACAAAAGGAAAACTTCCTCCTACAACATTGTTCTCACACCAATGTCACACACATGCATAATATGGGCACAACTTGTCACAAA